>JAINUW010000281.1:0-92262 GCA_020205615.1 Panax quinquefolius | reverse complement strand
TGCAGTGAACAGGTCTAAATAGACAGGAACATTCTAAATATTATGTCACCATGCAGTGGAGAGGTCTTGGACCCATAATATGTGCACCGTGATAACCATCAGTTAGGATAAAAAAGGTTCATATATGACCAGTAAAAAGTTCATAATTTGACTCGTTTGCTCACAAGAAGGTGTAAAAGATACCAGACAAGTCAAGCTTTGGCTTGCCAAACTAAGGCTCAAATAATATTTAAAAGGGTTGAGTTATTAACGAGTTTCATGAGCTTGCTTCAGCTCAATTAGCTCGTGAAGCTCGTTTAGTAGGTCATTTAGCTCATCAAATTTGTTTAATATCTCATTTAGCTCAAAAGTCAAATTTTACATACAAATTAAATTGTTACAACTTAGTGATTTACAATATCTTTTTAAGTTATAACAAAATTCGCTTATGATATACCAGAGAACATATACAAAATATAATATATCTATGGACTTATAGCTTATGGAGTGAATTTATGGAGCATGTAACCATGGAAGAAGATAGACTGAGATATGACTTACTAAACGATCATTATGAGATTATACAATATTATATTATTATATCTATGTATATTCATGGAATGCACAAGTAAATACATGAACAAGAATTCGAAAGAGGGTAATAGAATGCACTTGACTCGACATTGAAATTTTTTAGCTAAACAAGTTGAGTTCAGTTTCCCAAAATATCTTGTTGGATAAGTCGGTCCCAGTTATTACCTAAGTGATGGGGACTCCAAGTCAAGAACAAAGAAGATATTTTTTACATTTATTATTTGGAGTTTTTATTATGTTTAATATAAAAATACTTGATGTGATTTATGTATTTTACTTATTAGTAGGGATTTAAGACATTAATTAGTGATTAGGAATTATTAATAAGGGTATTTTAGTCGTTTAGTACTTTTATTATTACCTAAGTAATATTAGGGTTTTGTCTCCTTAAATATTGATCCCACAAATCATTTAGATATGTACTATTGATATTGAAGTTGATTATAATGATGCAGGACAAATTTAAGATGAAGAATTAACGAAAAATAAACTAGAATTTAAATTACATGTTTAAACCACTAGAATCTCAAGTGTATCTACTTCACTCATCAACACCAAGATAGATAAAATACCTCTACGATATAAATAAAATAATCAACTTCAATATCAATAGTATGTAGTCTAAATGACTTGTGGGGATTACATCAATATTTAAAGAACAAAACTCTAATATTACTTGGGGAATAATAAAAGTACTAAACGACTAAAATACTCTTAATAATAATTCTTGATCACTAATTAATGTCCTAAATCCTCACTAATAAATAAAATACTTAAATCACATTAACTAATTTTATATTAAACATAATAAAAACTTCAAATAATAAATATAAAAAATCTCTTTTGTTCTTAACTTGGAGCCCCCATTATTGAATACAAAAACGATACTCTCATCAATTCTCTTTCCAAAAAAATTTGAGCATTACCGTGTGATCATGTTGTCAAGGGGTTCCAAAATGTTCTTCCCTTGCAGAGGAGTTTGTGGCTTATTCTATCATATTATAAAACTCGAGGTTGAGTTTTCTCAAAAGAGAAAGAATGATGGAGACTCCAAGTTAAGAACAAAGAAGAGATTATTTATATTTATTATTTGGAGTTTTTATTATGTTCAATATAAAAGTAGTTGATGCGATTTATGTATTTTATTTATTAGTGAGGATTTAGGACATTAATTAGTTATTAGGAATTATTAATAAGGAATTTTAGTCGTTTAGTACTTTTATTATTCCCAAAGTAATATTAGGGTTTTGTCTATTTAAATATTGATGTAATTCACACAAATCATTTAGACTACATACTATTGATATTGATATTGAAGTTGATTATTTATTCATAACGTAGAGGTATTTTATCCATCTTGGTGTTGATACGTGGAGTTGATACACTTGAGAGATTTTAATGATTTACACGTAGAATTTAAATCCTAGTTTATTTTCCGTTAATTCTTCATCCTAAATTTGTCATGCATCACTAAGTCAGCTTGTTAATAAAAAAAGGCTAAAATCTTAGAATTGACTGTAAATTCTTGCCATACTAGACCCGTTTGATTAAATGAGCCTAGAATTCTCATGAACGAGCAGGGTAGCTTGCAAGTAGCCTGGTTAATTTTCAACCCTACTCTCGAGCATCTAAATAATTTCCCAAGCCTTAAAAAAAAGATCTTAGAGTAACCAAGTTCACAAGAACTCAATGTTGTATTGGATGGAAAGATACCAAGTTCACAAGAACTCACGTGTTGTATTCGAAAAATCCAAGGCATTCCAATCTGGGATCCATATACCATTGCCATCCAAGATTATTTCCTCGTGAAGCTGAAATGCCTGAGCGATCAACAATGCCACCGTATCCAACTCCATCAGCCTCTGGTTCTTCTACAGAAGATAACTTTTTAGTTAAATTCCCACCATAACGCTGCCAACAAGAGAATTCCTCTGCTACATTCTCAATCTCAACCTTAGACCTCAACCGGTATCTACAACATTAACACAAACAATAAGTTACTAGAAAGTAAAAGCGGCTTTTGATAACTGAAAGAAAAGCAATGTCATTCAAAACAATCATTTATGGCCTGAGTATTGTGGTGAGAGCTCCTAGTCTCCTACGAGAAGAAACAAAATCACAAAAGGCAGAATGAATCATATTCAACTCAACACTTTAAGCAAGCATTAGTTAAGAACATTGACATCTGGTTTCCTTTTACCATATATTACGTGTCCACAATATTTTGTTGCACTATTATTACCACATTGATTTCCAGCATAATTCTAAGTAATTTTATGCTGTGCACTAAATAGTGAGATATTTATGTCTAAAATGTAAAAGAGAACTTGTAATAACTCCATGACAAACAAGTGCAGAATAGAAGGTAAATAAATATTCCAAACATTGGATGTGGCATTAGAAAGTCATTTCCAATATGCTCCTTGATGTCGTACAATGTTGAAACTAATCATTCAGTCCTCATATTTGAATCGCCAATCACGGTTGTCAGCACGAGTTTTTATTATAATTCTAAGCAGTGTCCACTTACTCAAATTCAATATTCATGAATTAACATTTAAAATTTAGTAGTAGTCCTAACTTTCAACTTGTAAGGTACAGATGCAAAAGCCAGAGTGCGTAGGGGAGCGAGGGCCTAGGTTTGATATTATGGTGGAATGAGAGCACCTCGAGAGATAAATGTAATAAAGGTTTGTTCATTTACCGTCCGAAATTTGTTGAATATAATATGATTTACCATGAAATCACAACAAACAACAAAAAAAAAAAAAAAGTCTAGTTCTTTGCTTTTAAGACATCATAAAGGAGAGAAAGGAGGGTTAAACCAACAATATCACAGCACTAGACTTGGAAAAGCAAGTCTAGTTCTTTGCTGTATTATTATTTGATGGCAAAGCTCGCGATCTAACCCTGATGTGGTTTGACAATGTTGCTGCAACTTGGAAATAATTTTTTTTCTTCATATATGTTTCTCTTTCAATATAATGACCAACCTTGAAATTAAACAACAAAAAATTATACATTACGTAGCTCATATCAAGACATTTTATTTAATTTCTGAATTAAAACCCAGAGTAATATAAATGTAAATAATCTAAAAGTTTTGAATGGGCCACAAAGAGTTGCAATATTACAATAAGATTAAACGAAAAATTCTTGAGAAAAACCTTAAACCAACCTACTAATTAATTAAAACTATGATCTTAATATATAGTACCATCCAAAAAATTACTCCTCTTGAGATTTTGAGCTAACCATAGACTTGAACGAATAGCCGTATAATTTTTCCTTTTTTTTTCCTTTGAGCAGCATTACCATCAAACTCACCACAAAAAAGAATGCCAACAACAAAATTACCTCGCATCCAATAGTACTGATGTAAGTCCAAAGTAAATACCAACATTTACCAAACCAAGCTTCATGTTAAAACTTAGTTGCAAATCCCATTTTTTCACATACAGTAGCTCATTCGCCTACAAATTGTGGTGTGACAACTGACAATGGCAGTGAAACTTACTTGGCTGCAAATCCCATTTTTTATACTAGCTAGAACGTCAAAGCACATGAAAATTGATTCAACTTTGTTTGTCAAAAAGTTGCAAAGGCTGGGGAGCTAGCTCTTAAAGAACCACCAAAGATCAACTTGCAGACATCCTTAACAACCACTGGCCGGCTACATCCATCACCGCTCCAGTTAATTTATGCCTGATAACCTTCATGTTGCTGCACCACCATTGGCTTGAGCTAGCTAGGGGGGAATATGTTATAACACAGATAATTATTTACTTGCACAAATTAACATTATTATCCTATGTACTATTGAATAGTAAAAAGAGGATACAAAAGGTTAGAAACCTTATCATTAGATTAAATGCTGCGACCATGCGCATATACTAATGTTTCTCTAATTACTTTTTAATACAAATGCGCGCCTAGGGTGTTTCTTCTCCATTTGTTTCATTCACGTACGAAAAATTAAGCAACAACTATTAACAATCTTCCTTTGTTAGTTTTGTGACCTTAATATATACCTTTGTTTCAGAAATCAGATTTTAAGTTATTTTCTTCCAACTTGAAAACATGAAATTAAAAAGAGTAATTAATTAGTACTAAAACATAAAATTAATTAAATATACGATAAAAGACACCAAGGAAAATGAATAGAGAATTAATAAAAGAAATTAACCATTTATTAGTAGCATTAATTAATTTCCCTGCACCCCTCTCACTAGATACATGGAAATTATAATGCAAACAGGCTTGGCTTGATCACCCAAAACAAGCTCAATACTTAGAATTAAAAACATTTAGAAAAACCCACGGCTATACCCTTGGGCATATCCATAAGGAGGCATCATGGGGAATCCCAGTTCAGTACTTTCCATCACACTTGATGGACCAACATTGCCTACACCACGACCAAACCCTAGGGGCTCAGTACCATCCATCACACTTGACGGACCAACATGCCCTACGCCACAACCATACCCTAGGGGCTCAGTACCATCCATCAAACTTGTCGGACCAATATGTTGAGAAACTGATGGATATGAATGAGAAATTGATGGCCTACTTTATGAAGGCTTAATGGTCATCAATGATGGAATTAATTGGATATTTGGCAGTTACGAACTCAACTCTTGATATAAGATTATTCTCCCAGGATGTAAAAAGTGTGGATTTTTTGGGGGAAATAATTAGTTTAGGCCTTCTTCCTTGTTCTTCTTTCCTGCTCGGTGATAATCCTTCTATATACGGTCGAGTTTGCTTTAGAGCATTGTTGTATCCTGGGAGACAATTTGTCCTGCCACGGCCAAATATTGTCTTAAGGAAACTGTTCTTACAGGCCTCAAATCTACAATCTAGTCTATTCAACGTCCATTGTATTAAGGTTAAATTTGTTTTATTTTTATTTTGGGTTTTACTTTAATATCAATATAGAATTCTTTTCCGAATTTTATCAGATTTACCTTCTAGAAAAAAGATTATTACTAACGTGGTTAACAATCTTAAGACAATATTTCTAGTTTGGTTAAATTTTTTTTTTTTAAGTTGCAGATTATACCTTTGCTTTGGAATACCTTGACTTGATTTTCTTATTTGGATTGTTCTTGGTTAATACTCACTTGGACCATTCTAAAATATTTAAATAATAATATGTTTCTTATTCAAAACAGTTGTTGTTTGCTATTTTTTTTAGACTAACTTAGTCTGTTTGTATTTTCAGAATGAATATTATTCTTGAGAATGAAATTGTTCCAACTGGTCCACAGAACAATCTAGGTTCTAGTTCACAGAATGGCACCGATGGACAGAACGTATCTAGTTCACAGAACATTGGTTCTGGTCTTATATACGGGTCTGGTTTCCAGATTGCAGCTCCCCGCCAAACCATACCTGTCAATCACAGCGAAAAACCAGAAAAATTCACTGGTGTGAATTTTAAGACTTGGCAACAGATGATGTTGTTTTACCTTACTATGCTGAATTTGGCTAATTGTTTGAAGGATGATCCTCCCGTTATCGAGAGATGATGAGGTGGATAATGTCACCTTCTGTCTGATTGAGGCGTGAAAATAATCGATTTTCTTTCTTTGTAATTACATTTTGAATCAGTCTAACCGATGCACTTTATAGTGTATACAGATAAAGACAACGACAAAGGAACTTTGGGAATCCTTGGACCAAAAATACAAATCGAAAAGATCTTTGGCGCTAAGAAATATTTAGTGATCCAATTCCTAAATTTCCATATGGTTGATTCCAAAACTGTTGAATCAAGTTCAAGAACTACAAATTGATTATCCATGGGATTGATCTTTGACGTGTAGTAATTAGTGAATCTTTCCAAGTGACTTGTATTATTGAAATGTTACCACCGGTTGGAAAGACTTCAAAATTACCTTAAGCATAAGTGAAAGGAGATGACAGTTGAAGAACTAATTGTTAGACTTCAGATTGAGGAAGAAACAAAGGCTCGGAGAAGAAATTCTCCAACGTTGCCCACCGATCGAGGCTAGCTAGGGTGAATGTGGTGGAGGTCAATAAAGACTCTAAGAAAGGCAAAAAGCCTCAATCTGGGTCTAAATTGGGTCCTAAGGGTGGCATTTCCAAGAAACCAAAATTTAATGGAAAATGCTACAATTGCAACAAGGCGGGGCACAAGTCCTCTGAATGTAGGCTGCCTAGAAAGTTGAAGCCTAATGAAACACATGTCGTGGAAGAAATTGCTAGAGAAGTGTCTGACATCAACTTATGTGCTGTGATTTCTGAAGTCAACATCGTTGACTCAAATCCAAGGGAATGGTGGCTAGATACCGGTGCTACACGTCATGTGTGCTGTGACAAAGATTCCTTTGCTGAACTAGTTCCAAGCAAGAATGGGGAGAAGCTTTCTACATGGCAATCTTTGCAACTTCCAAGATCGGGGAAGTGGTGCTTCAATTACAAGATGTCTTTAGGAAAAGAATTGAATCTAAAGAATGTTCTCAGATGTTCCTAAAATTAGGAAGAATCTTGTATCTGGTAGCCTTCTAAGCACTCATGGTTTTAGGATGGTATTTGAATCGGACAAGTTTGTTTTGTCAAAAGGGGGAATGTATGTGGGAAAGGGGTATGTTTGTAATGTCATGTGGAAAATTAATGCCATCTCTAGTAAGTCGAAGGTAATGATTAATAATAAGAATAATAATTCTTCTGCTTATATCATTGAGTCACTTAATTTATGGCATAGTAGACTTGGACATGTAAATTATGATACCCTACGTAGGTTAATTAATTTACAACATATTCCAACATTCCAAATTGATCATAAACATAAATGTGAAATTTGTGTTGAATCAAAATTAACAAGATCTTCATTTCATTCAGTTGAAAGAAATACAAAACCACTTGATCTGATACATAGTGATGTATGTGATTTAAAATTTATCTAAACAAGGGGGGGTAATAAATTTTTTATCACTTTTATTGATGATAGCACAAAATATTGCTAGGTATATTTGCTTAAAAGCAAAGATGAAGCTTTAGAGAAATTTGTTCTTTATAAGTAGGAAGTTTAAAACCAACTTAATAAGAAAATTAAGGTGGTAAGGAGTGATCAAGGTGGTGAATACGCAAAAACACCTTTAATTTCAAATTCCATTAGTCCCAATTACTCCGAAATTCTAATTCTCAAAAAAGGTAACCAAACAACTAGATAAACCAAAAATCAACCCACAAATAAGCATCATTGTAATGTAGTTCTCATCCACCACAAAACAAAAATTAATTAAATTAATAAACTATGAAATTAGTGCTAATTCCCAGATGTAAAAATTCCCAAATCGAATCACAAAATGAAATTGAATTCTAGTTAATTCTTAATGAAATTGAAATTTAGTTAAGGATCTACCGAGATATTGTCAAGATCTTGCCGTGTTTGCTAGCAGAGAAGATGAGTCGGTGGAGATATTGAGGCGGCGGTACGGTGGAGGGGATGATATTGAGGCCGTACGGTGGAGCGGTGGAATCAGAGAAGTGAGGCGGCGGTACGGTGGAGGGGGATTGAATTGAATTTGGGAGGAGAGTTTGGAGTTTTGAGTCTTAGAGCCGTGAATCAGGCAATGGAGTGAGGAGAGAGAAATTAAAAGTAAGGCATTTAAATACTTATGCTATTTAACAAAGTTATGCTCTTTAATAGTTATTGTCTTGAACCTTGTTGTATATATATATATATATATATATATATATATATATATATATATATATGTCTGGCAATTAAAACCATGAAATATCAAAATGGGTCAGACAATGGGTGAATAGGTCCATAAATGTCTCCTTGAATTCTCTCTAAGAATTTTGGGTCTTCTTTATAAACTTTTACTGGTAATGGTCGAACAATTAATTTTTCCTCGAGAACACACAGCACAAGTAAATTCACTACTAGGAAAAACCTTCTTATTTTTGAGAGGATGGCCAATAAAATTTTCAATAATACTGACGATCATAGAAGTACACGGATGACCAGTCTTTCATGCCAAAGCATAAAGGATTTGGGATCTAGGATTTTTGGAATCATAACAAATATGAGACTCAATTGCTCTACATTTCATAGTATATAATCCAGAAGAAATTGAATGAAGATTTTTTAGGATATTTTATTTTTCAAAAATAGTAGAAGTGATGAGAAGATATTCATTGAAGATGGTCCGATATATGTAAAAATATAAATAAGAAAAGTTATATTTCATATATAATTTTATTCATGATAAACACATACCACTTATAGAATGAAAACTAATAATATTATATATTCGTGGTGTTTAATTAAAACAAAATTAAATGATATCCCAAAAGATACTTTCGAAGGTTCATAATATCAACAACATTTTCCTCATTGTTGGTCATTGGTGGAACATCAACAATATCCAATTGATGATTAACAAAGTTTTTTTCTTCCTCCATCACTTTGTTCTTTTGAGACTCCTAGAATAAATTAACCAGATGCCTCGGCGTACAACAGGTACGTGACCAATGCCCATTCATCCCACACCTAAAACAAACATCTGGTTTGTTCTTTATCTATGTTGCATTTTCTTTATTTTTACCCGATCCAGACACTTGCCACTTCTGGTGGCCTGAATTGTCGCGGTTCTGAAATTTGTTGTTATGATAGGCTCCTTTATTCTTTCGTCCCCAAGGCTTCTTATTATATGACCATCTATTGTCACGTTTATTCTGCTGGAATGAGGTCTTTGTTAATATCTGCAATGTGGTAGCACCGTTAGTTGGCGTGTTTGATGGTTTTTCAACAACAATTCATTATTCTTTTCTGCAACAAGGAGGATAGACAATAAGTCACTGAATTTTGTGAACTTACTCTATCTATATTGTTGTGACAGAATCATGTTGGTGGGATGAAAAGTTAAGAGCGTTTTCTCTAACATTTGATTTTCAGAAACTAGATCTCCGCACAAATCCAAAATAGAGGTTATTCTATAAATATTGGAACTATATTCCGTAATTGATTTGTAATCTTGTAGCCTTAAATTAAGCCACTCAAATTTGGCATTAGGGAGAACAACCAATTTTTTGGTTGTCAAATCTTTCTTCAGTTGTATCCATAAAGACAAAGGATCTTTGACTGTTAAATATTCAGTCTTTAATCCTTCATCAATATGGTGACGAAGAAAAATTATGACTTTTGCATTTTGTGTCGAAGTTGTTGTATTTCCTAATTCAATGGTCTTTTCTAACTCATTTGCACTAAGGTGCAATTCTGCATCAAGTGCCCAAGCCAAATAGTTGTCTCCAGAGATTTTAGAAAAATCTATTTTTGCCAAGTTTGTCATCTATTCTGGGTTAAAACATAATTTTATTATTTATTAAAATAATAAATAATTGCATGTATGATATAGAAAAAATAGACTATACCACAACCTCAAGTGGTGATAAAATACAAATATAAATAATCTTATATTTATTAGCATATTATTTTAGTAAAAAGAATATGCAATCGTTAATGTATATACAAAAATGCAAATGGATCTTCACCCGTCGTGCGATAATCCACGTAGACAGATCATTTCCACAATTTAATAAAGAATGAATACAAAGGATCATTCACCATGCATTCGGTAATCCACATATGCATATTATTCCAAATGTAATAATAAAGAATGGAATAATGTAAGAATTCACCATGCGTGTGATAATCGCATGCATGTGTTTTGCCAATGTAATAATAAAGAATGGAACCCGGTCATGCGTAATCCGCATGCAGATGGATATTCCAACGAATAATAAAGAATGGAATAACGTAAGAATTTCACGGATATGCGGATTCTTTCGATATATACGAGTTATTCTAACAGAATAATAAAGAATGGAATAACAGAAGAATTTCATCAGGTATGCGGTATTCCGCATATACATGTTATTCCCACAATTTAATAAGTGATAAAAAGGTTCTCACCAAGTCTTGTAAGATTAACAAGGATAGATGGTACCATTGTAAATAACAGAATTTAAAGATGGGCAATAAAACATAAATATAACTTGACAGTTAAAGAATATAATAGGCGGCAAAGCCAAGCCAATTGTAAGAATAACATTATACTATTGGTGGCATAGCCCAACCGATAGTATAATAATAAATTATAAGAATTTAAAGGTAATTATAAGAATAAAATTATATTATTGGTGGCATAGCCCAACCGGTAATATAATAATAAATTGCAAGAATTTAATTTTACCGTCTCAGTTGGTTAGAGCTTCGTGCTGATAACGTGTTATAAAACTTCAGTAAAGTGTATAAAGATACTCTTATAATTGCTGCATAAATTTAGAGAATAAGCAAGAGAAAAGAGAGAAATTCTTCAGAGAAAATTCAATTTTCATTTTTCCTTCAGTATGCTTACCTTATATAGGCAATGCACAAGAGAATGAGACAAAGGAAAAGAGGAGGGAGATCACAGGGGGAAACAAGGAAAGGAGGAGAGCACGGAGGAAATAGGAGAAGGGAAGGCACGGGAGATTCCCTCCTGAGGAGGTAATCCCATGCTGCATTATAACAGATCTTTAGTTTTTGTTTATTTATTAGAATGTTTTTTCTCTAGGCGTAAAACAAATTATAAGTTATTTAATAGTCAAATACTATAGTAGATTTCATTTTAATCCATAAATTTTAAAAATATTAGGAGATATTTTAAAAATATTGTATTTTAAATATTATCATGTTTATCATATGGCTGAATTATACATTTATGCTACCAAATTACCATTCAATTTTAAAATAATCACTCAATTGGCAAAGTGAAAACTTTTATCCCCAGGCCATAATTAACACAAACATCAAGTAGTAAATAGAAACAAAGTGGGAAAAGGATTTTTTTTTTTTTTTTTTAATGATCCAATATTCTTGGAAAACAAAGAAATGTGATAAATATGATCAGTTCGAGAATAAAAGATAAAATATTTTACTAAATTCACTTTCAATATTTGTTTAACTTTAGGAATTGTAAATTCTTTTTTTTTTAACAGATGGGCCTCTTAAAAGAATAGGAAATTAAATACATGAAGGAAAATGTTGATTAATATGTCAATATAATATTAGCTTCATAAGAAATATGCAGCTTAATTTTAATTCACTGGTCATTTGCAATTTCATGTCTTTGCCGAATAATGTTTATGATGAATTATTACAACTAAAACGTCATGATTCCCCATAAATTTCATCTATAGTACTCGAACCCTATTGATGATATTAATTAAGCAATCTAAATGTTACTAAACCTTAATTCCTACCTATCTCTCATAAATAATGTGATAAAATAAATAGCCCACATTCCCCCATAGTTAATTTCATCTACATAAAACCCTAAGTCTTTCACTCTTTGTCTCAGTCGGAAACCCTACTAGTAAATAATCTCATATGAGAAATAAAACCCTAAACAAATTCAAAGTTGGAGGGTAGGATCGGAATTTTGGGCTGGATTAGTTCGAGCAAGGTATCGATTCACGATGCATTCGACAGAAGGATGGCCGAAAGAAAAGACCTTTTTGGCCAGGGAGAAGACAATCATGGCAATGTCAACACCACAAAGGGTGCTAAGCTCGCTCGCTTTCTTGAACAAACCGGAGCGGCGTTTGGAGAAGGTGACAAGGCGGTTACTTTCGTTGGACATTCTTGTTATTTCGATCTTTTGACGACCCTTGCTCTTCCTTGCCATGCTTAAATTAAGAAGAAGGAAATTAGAAATGGGGGTGGCGGACCTGGTGGTGGTGGGGTGTGTGTAATGGGAGAAACATGAGGAGATTTTATAGGGGTGATATATGCTTTGTCTCACGTGATGCTCACATGTTATTTTTAGCATTTAATTATGATATAACTGCCCATGCAATTTTTTATCTTAAAGTGTTAACTTTTTTTGAATTAGTTTACCACGTTTTATGTTAAATTATTAAACAAATTTAAAACAGAAAAAAATAATTAATGAATTTTTTAACTAAACAATCTAAAGAGTATAAAAATGTTAAATCTAATAAAAATCTCACACTACGCGGGACATTCTCTTGGAGAATTGGAGTGGGCTCCAGACTTGGGCTTATCCACCAAAATCCAAACTCGTATTAATATAAGAAAATAATATATTAAGAATGTTTTATATCGATTATTTTATCGTCAGTTACGTGTATAGTTATTAATGTAATTACGTGAATAAATATTAGTGATAATATTTTTAAAAATATATAACAAGTGAGATCTTCTTATAATTTTTACTAATCACATGTATTGATAAATTTTATAATTATAAATCGACATAAATTTATTATAATACATAGCATGACACATTAATATATTTTTCTTTTGGTGACTCCCAAAATACTTCATGGCGAAACAGTATTTGTATTTGACAAAATTTTGCCACATTCATAATATTTCCTAATTTCCTATGACCATTTTGCATTGATTAAAATTTTCCATTTGAAGCAAGTATATATATAATCATTTATGATGACGTTGCACAACTTATTTGAGTAATGTTCAATTAAGTTGGATAATAATAATTAAATGTTTAAATCCAAAAATAATATATTTTGGGAAAACTATTAATTAATTTCATTGGATGATCCAATCGCCTTAATTATTTTATATCAATGATGTAGTTTTATTTTATATTTATGATATATCTAATGAGTTATTTTATATTATAACTCACAATTTGGACAATTATAAGACAGTACTCAAGATCTTTAAAAAAATTCATACAATTTATAAGACAGTAGTCAAGATCTTTAAAAAAATTCATTCCACTTAACTAAATTTTTCTTAATTAGGGTTTTAAGCATTGAGAATAGCTAGGTTTATATAGTCATCCGATGGCTAAAACACATTCAATAGAGCAAAAGCTTGGCAAAATGGAGGATTTTCAAAGTCTTCATAGACAAGGGAATTACGGAAATTTGATGGCAAAGCTCGCGATCTAACTCTGATGTGGTTTGACAATGTTGCTACAACTTGGAAATAATTTTGTTTCTTCATATATGTTTCTCTTTCAATATAATGACCAACCTTGAAATTAAACAACAAAAAATTATACATTACGTAGCTTATATCAAGACATTTTATTTTATTTTTGAATTAAAACCCAGAGTAATACAAATGTAACAAATCTAAAAGTTTTGAATGGGCCACAAAGAGTTGCAATATTACAATAAGATTATGTAAGACCCCAAGCTTTTTATAAATAAAGATGAATTTTTTTTAAATATTATTTTTGAATATTATGTAATAAATTTGATATAATGTTATAGTTGTGGGTAATATTTATAAATTTTGCAAAGTAAGCAAGTTGTTATAAAATATTCGTTTGGTTGGGGAATATTCTTTTGTTTAGAATATTCAGATTGACTACCAATCATTAGTGGACCCCTAGCGGAAGTATTGTCGTAGATAGAAAGCGACAAAATTATTTTTCTATAAAAAATAATAACTAGGCAGAGGAGTTACCATCAAAAAGCGTTGAACTACCCTAGAGTAAAGTACGATGAATACGCATAGTTGTATAGTAGCACACGATATTGATTATTGATGCTTACGTGAGAAGTCACTCACCTATGCTCAATTATTGCTACAAGAATTCTTTGCGATCATATCTCTTATATTATTGATTCAATTATTGTCACAATATCATCTCAGTATAATATGTTATAGTATTAAATTATTAATTGAGACGACAAGTTATAAATGATTAATAATTGTTGAAAGATTAAATATGTGTTGATTAAAAATAAAATGATTTGTGGTAATATATATTCAATCCTTGATGTATGTAAAGAGTCTGTTATGAGACGTTTGTGGTAAGTTTGATTATTTTATGGGGGGGGCATATGTCATCATCTAAGAGTCCCTTCGTCAATAGTAATTACCTTTGTGAATAGTAATTACCTTTGTGAATAGTAATTACCTTCGTCAATAGTATTTACCTTCGTCAATAGTAATTACCTTTGTGAATAGTAATTACCTTCGTCAATAGTAATTACCCCTTCGCAAATAGTAGTTGTCCCTTCAATATTACTAAGAGTTAACCGCCTCTTCGGTGTTCCAAGGGTTAATTACCCCTTCATGAATAAGTAGTTGTCTCTTCAATATTACCAAGAGTCATTTTGACCCTTCGTTAAGACCAAGAGCCACCCCGCTTTTTCTATAAATAGAAAGCTCATTCCTTCATTATTTCTTTAAATTCAATCGAAACTCTGAGAGAGAAACTATAGAGAGAAAGAAGAAAAGTATTTTGCTACTTCACTTTTCCAATATTCAACTTTTCTAAGGTAGGGAATATTATTTGTTGTACTCATAAGGGGTGTTATTTTTTTTATTCATGAAGAGAACTTCATTATTCCATTCTTTATTATTCTCATTGGAATAACTCGTAAAAGTGGCATACCCTATACACGACTGTATATGCTAATACCCTATACTTGGTGAAATCCTTATATTATTCCATTCTTATTTATTCTATTGGAATAACTTGTATACGCGGAATCCCCTACACTTGGTGACATTCTTCTATTATTTTATTATTCCGTTGGAACATCCTGTCTGTGCTTTACGCCGGACCTGGTTCCGTCTTTATTATTCTGTCTTTATTATTCTATTGGAATATCCTGTCTGTGTGTTTTACACCGGACCTGGTTCCGTCTTTATTATTCTGTCTTTATTATTCTATTGGAATATCCTGTCTGTGTGTTTTACACCGGACCTGGTTCCGTCTTTATTATTCTGTATTTATTATTCTGTTGGAATAACCTGTCTATGCGAAGTACCGCATGCATGGTGATTTCTTTGGTTATTTCATTCGCTATTATACTCAGTTGGTTAAATTTTTGACTTCTATACTCCATGAATTTAGTGGAATATCCTTGATATTTCCGCTTCATCAAGTATTTTTCATGAAAATATTTTTCTGAGCATTCTTGAATTTTACTCTACAAAGCAGTATCATGTTTACAATTTGGACGTTATTAGTTCCTGAATAAATTAATTCGTGAACTTGTTTTATTGAATTATTATGTCATTGTCATCATCCTCATGTTATATTATGTTATCTTTGGCTTACGTGCATAGATGAACTTAGTATGATTATGATCGTGGATCATTCGCAGATAATCATGGCTTGATATAAATGATGTGACAAAAGTCCTCGATGGCTTCAGAATGCGTTGATGGATAGTTTTTGGTATGATTATGACCGGGGTGATTAAAAGATAGTCATGACCATTGATAATTTGATGAAAATCCTTGACCGTGGTACGAGGATGATTAGATATTGTGGTTTATTCATTAAACCGAGTCTTAGTGATAAAAATTGATGAAAACCTTTAAAACCTAAAAGATAGTAGACTTTTATTTTCTACTTGACTCTTTTAATGGATTGCGATATTCCGCATGCAGCTAAACCGGTTGTCTATTGTATTTTATCGCTTTAACATTGTTGAAGACTATTGATAATTTATTCTCGCATTATCTTAGTTATAATATTTCTTCTCGGGCTAGTTGAGCTCACCCTTTCTTTCACCGTTTCTTCTTGAAATGAGAAGATAGCGAGACGAGTCTGGGAAAAAGAGTGATGGTCCCAAGATAGCATTAGTAGTCCTCACTATTCGTTAAATAGTGTGACAATAAATGTAATGAGGACTCTTGAGTATGGATATTGTCTAAATGACAATATTCCTATTAGAACTCTCGCTTTATGTATTGTCGTATGTTACACTGACGGATGTATAATTAAGTTTGTATTTGAATTTATGTACCATGTAAGTGGCGACCCAAGATGGGTGACGATACCTAATTTTGGGAGTCGCCACAATTGGTATCGAGCTTAGGATATGATCCTCGCTAAGATGCGAGATAAGAATTAGGAGGGAGAGACGGGAATTCCTTCATTATTATGACCTACCTAAGTTTATTTGTTATTTAATTGGTGCTCATTGAGTATAGGGATAATATTTGATATATTAATTAACCCTTGTGTTGTGGCGGTGTTTTGGGAATGGCAAAATTTAAAAATATTCACAATGGAGTGAATGTGACCGTTGTGACACCTTTAATCACTAATCGTTTAATGCAAAGGTCGACGAGGAACAAATTAGAGATATCCACGTAGTGAATGAAGAACTAATTGTTGCACCCGAGCTAGTTGCAGAGGTAGCAGCTGAGAGTGAAGAAGAAGAGGAACCTGAGGAGAATTGGTTAGAAGAAATTTATGATCAAAACTTAGAATTACAAAATCGTGTTCGTGAGCTAGAAGAACAGGTTGAAGAATGGCAAACGGTCGTGGAACAAAGGGATACAACAATTCAAAATTGGGTTACCCGATATGTGATGCTCGAACAAAATCACGCTTTGGCAGAGTGTAAGATATTAAAGTTGAATCGAGAATTTAAAAATCAAAGATCACCGAAAGAAGAAACAATCTGACGAAGGAGAATAGACGATGCATGGGTAAAAGGCGCACAACGCGCTGATAGTGTAGAAAAGACGCCTTGCGATCCAATAAAGCCAAAATAGATGAAATGGACTTTGCTTTTTGGACAAGAATTGGGAGAACCAACATCGAATTGAATTACCACATGCATAGCGGTCAACCCGAATTCGATATGGATCGAGAATAATGATTCAAATCATGGATCGTGAATGTGAAGAAGCACTTAAGGGTGGAATGTACCTATAGTAAAGTCAAACTTCGGTAATTTAAGCGAGAGCGTTTATCGAGAAACCCGAACGAACTTATTACGGTAAATTAATTATAAATTATTGTGAAGTCTATACTTTATTCAATACAAGTTCTACCCACTCTTTTATTCTACCTAGTTGTGTTCAATGTTTAAATTTGACTCGGAAAAATTAGACTTTGATTTATCTATCAAAACTTCGTTGGGAGAAACCTTCGTTACCTCCATTGCTTATTAATCTTGTTGTTTCAAATAAACACTTTCACGATCTTATCTCTTTGAAAATACTTGCCTTTGAGGTAATTTTTTGAAAACGATTGATTAACTACTTATTATTCTTTTTGTAAGGTTGTTAGCTTTCATATTCCTAACCAACCCGTTATACTGAATTCAAAGTAACCAAACCCCAAAGTTAATCATTTGTTATATCAAGCCATAGGTAAAGAGCCCCGATCCTTTCGTTGTTGACTTCCTTGTGTGGAATGCACCAAAGCCGAGACTTTTCTGAGGCGACGCCGTGAATGACGATGACAAGTTGATAGGTATCATTGTGAGGTGCTATCTAGGTTAAAGGATAAAGTCACAGCTTGGTATCAATGTAACGTATCTATCCAAGTCTTGGATAAGAGTAGCGATTTTGAATGATATTTCTATCATTAATAAATTTCTTGACGTATTCTTGAAGATTTCTAGCCTACCCTAGAGCGTGAAAATCGAATTTTGTATTGACCCAAAGACAAAAACCCATTTCTTAAACCTCAAATATTTCTTCAACTAAAAGGATTTGTTTACGAGGATTATGATGAAAGTCATAATAAAAGCATTGGACTAATGAAAATCATGGGTATATGAAGTATTAGTAAGTGTTATGATGAGTTATGTGGTTATTATGTGAAAACATGAAAGTTTCTTAGAAATCACAAAGGGTTGAAAAATCGATTTTGGTAAAAACGTAATATGAAATTCAATCGACCATATCTCCTATTATATTTTGAATTTTTGAGTGTGGTCAAGTCCTAGAGTTAGATCTATGAGTTTTGTAGCTTATCCGGTGGAATCACCGAAAAGGTGTTTGAGATTTTCGTGGTGGACTGAATTTAGCAAAAGAGTCCAAAGCTGCAAATTACAAAAACGCTACCGCCTAGAAACTTTAAGGGGCTGTTTCGGCCACTAAATTTATGTGAAAAATTCTGGCCTTTTGGGACATGAAAATATATGTTATAAAGTACCTCCTGTCCAAAAATGAGCTCATTCTCGACTTAAAATGAACAAGTTATGACCATTTTTCAATATTTAGGTTTTTTGACGAAAAATGCTATAACCGGAGTTCTATAACTCACGACCATGAAATTTAAATCGGAGGCTCACATTAACATGTGTAAAGTCCTGCCAAGACTTGGGAATTTTTGGAGTTAAACTTGAGGTAGCTAATTTCTTAAGGAATTAATTAGAAATTGATTTTTGAAAAATAGTAAATGAATTTTAAAATTCCGAGAAAAATATATTTTCATTATGGGACTATATTATGCTAAATCCCAGAAAAGAAATATTTTGGGACTGATTTGGTATTTTCATGAAAATAGTTTAATTACTGAACATATGAGTTAAATATGTTATGTGAAGTAACAAAGTTGAAAATAGGATTTTATGGCTAGAGAATCCTATATAGAGTATATGCATATTTTTTGATGAAGAATTTGATAATTGGTGATGATATCTTATGAGTATGGCATTTTGAATGATTAAATGCATTATATGGTAAAGCGTAAATAATTGAGATAAATTGTTTATAAATTTAAGAAGTGATTAAAATATTGTTATAATATTAATGATATTAGATTATGAGATTATTAAGTGATTGATAACATGGGGATATTCTTGAATCTGGATAAATTATATTATAAATGTTTAATATTTATCCTTTATCTCATTTGATTGATTCTTTATATCATTATCCTCATGCTTATATTGTGGTTGAAAGTCATCTCGTGGCTTACGTGAATAGATGGACTTGGTATGATTATGACCAGGGGATTGTTCGGATAATCATAACCGTAATTGAAAACACGATTATCTTTGGTAGTAGTGTACGGATAATTTGTGGTCGTGATACTAATGAATACACGATTATCTTTGGCCGTAGTGAATGGATAATTTGTGGTCGTGATACTAATGAATACACGATTATCTTTGGCCGTAGTGCATGGATAATTTGTGGTCGTGATACTAATGAATACACGATTATCTTTGGCCGTAGTGCATGGATAATTTGTGGTCGTGATACTAATGAATACACGATTATCTTCGGTAGTAGTGCATGGATAATTTGTGGTCGTGATATTAATGAATACACGATTATCTTTGGTAGTAGTGCATGGATAATTAAATTGGTCGTGATACTAATGAATATCTTTGGCCCGTAGTGCGGTGGATGATTCGATGATATGGATTAATTATTGAAATGAGTCTCAAAGAATGAAATATTAATTCATGGATGTGGTAAAAGTCATCTTTGGCCGTAGTGCATTGATAGACTTGGTATGATTATGACCAAGGATTATTCGGTATAATCATGGCCGTAGTATTGAAAACACGAATATCCTCGGCGTTGGTGCATGGATAATTCGTGGTCGTGATACGAAAAATTCTTGAGAAAAACCTTAAACCAATCTACTAATTAATTAAAACTATGATCTTAATATATAGTACCATCCAAAAAATTACTCCTCTTGAGATTTTGAGCTAACCATAGACTTGAACGAATAGTCGATAGTTTTTCCTTTTTCTTTCCTTTGAACAGCATTACCATCAAACTCACCACAAAAAAGAATGCCAACAACAAAATTACCTCGCATCCAAAAAATTACTCCTCTTGAGATTTTGAGCTAACCATAGACTTGAACGAATAGCCGTATAATTTTTCCTTTTTCTTTCCTTTGAACAACATTACCATCAAACTCACCACAAAAAAGAATGCCAACAACAAAATTACCTCGCATCCAATAGTACTGATGTAAGTCCAAAGTAAATACCAACATTTACCAAACCAAGCTTCATGTTAAAACTTAGCTGCAAATCTCATTTTTTCACATACAGTAGCTCATTCGCCTACAAACTGTGGTGTGACAACTGACAATGGCAATGAAACTTACCTGGCTGCAAATCCCATTTTTCATACTAGCTAGAACATCGAAGCACATGGAAATTGATTCCGACTTTGTTTGTGAGAAAGTTGCAAAGGCCGGGGAGCTAGCTCTTAAAGAACCACCAATTTATAAGACAGTACTCAATACTTAGAATTAAAAACAAGCTCAATACTTGGAATTAAAAACATTCAGAAAAACCCACGGCCATACGCTTGGGCATATCCATAAGGAGGCATCATGGGGAATCCCAGTTCAGTACGTTCCATCACACTTGATGGACCAACATGCCCTACACCACGACCAAACCCTAGGGGCTCAGTACCATCCATCACACTTGACGGACCAACATGCCCTACGACACGACCATACCCTAGGGACTCAATACTATCCATCACACTTGACGGACCAACATGCCCTACACCACTACCATACCCTAGGGCATATCCATGAGGCATCATGGATGGCCCGAGACTAATACCATCATTCGCACTTGAACCAACATTCCCTAGTCCTCAATAAGAACTCAAGAAGTCGAGAAAAAGGGGTGACATTTGCGGTGCTACCGGCCACAAACGCCGCCCCATCATCATCTTCTGTTTGGCAACATTATTCTTCAGTTCCTCCATCGCCATTTTCAGCTTCTTCAGCTCATAAAGCCCGAGATTTTCCACAGGAGCTTCCCACCAATTATTTTCTTGGCCAAATTTCCTCATCTTGTCAAGCTCTTCGCCGCGCTTCTTCTCAGCCTCCAACTGGAGGATTGTCTCAGTTAGTTGCGCATTTAGTTGGCGAACGCTAGCGTTGCGATGAGCCTCAACAAGTTGGAGGGTAGGATCGAAATTTTGGGCCGGATTAGTTCTAGCAAGGTATCGATTCACGATGGATTTGACAGAAGGGTGGCCGAAGGAAAAGACCTTTTTGGCCGGGGAGAAGACAATCATGGCAATGTCAACACCACAAAGGGTGCTAAGCTCGCTCGCTTTCTTGAACAAACCGGAGCGGCGTTTGGAGAAGGTGACAAGGCGGTTACTTTCGTTGGACATTCTTGTTATTTCGATCTTTTGACGACCCTTGCTCTTCCTTGCCAGGCTTAACTTAAGAAGAAGGAAATTAGAAATGGTGGTGGTGGACCTGGTGGTGGTGGTGGTGTGTGTGTAATGGGAGAAACATGAGGGGATTTTATAGGGGTGATATATGCTTTGTCTCACGTGATTCTCACATGTTATTTTTAGCATTTAATTATGATATAACTGCCCATGCAATTTTTTATCTTAAAGTGTTGACTTTTTTTGAATTAGTTTACCACGTTTTATGTTAAATTATTAAACAAATTAAAAACAGAAAAAAGTAATTAATGAAATTTTTTAGTAAACAATCTAAAGAGTATAAAAATGTTAAATCTAATAAAAATCTTACACTACGTGGGGACATTCTCTTGGAGAATTAGAGTGGGCTCCAGACTTAGGCTTATCCACCAAAATCCAAACTCGTATTAATATAAGAAAATGATATATTTAGAATGTTTTATATCGATTATTTTATCGTCAGTTACGTGTATAGTTATTAGTGTAATTACGTGAATAAATATTAGTGATAATATTTTTAAAAATATATATAATAAGTGAGATCTTCTTATAATTTTTACTAATCACATGTATTGATAAATTTTATAATTATAAATCGACATAAATTTATCGTAATACATAGCATGACACATTAATATAGTTTTCTTTTAGTGACTCCCAAAATACTTCATGGCGAAACAGTATTTGTATTTGACAAAATTTTGCACATTCATAATATTTCCTAATTTCCTATGACCATTTTGCATTGATTAAAATTTTCCATTTGAAGCAAGTATATATATAATCATTTATGATGACGTTGCACAACTTATTTGAGTAATGTTCAATTAAGTTGGATAATATAATTAAATGTTTAAATCCAAAAAATAATATATTTTGGGAAAACTATTAATTAATTTCATTGGATGATCCAATCGCCTTAATTATTTTATATCAATGATGTATTTTATTTTATATTTATGATATATCTAATGAGTTATTTTATATTATAACTCACAATTTGGACAATTATGGTTATCAACTCATTAATCACTTGGTAATAAAAATATAAAATGGTTCTCACTTGTTAATTGATTTTGAATATTATGACCCACAGTTACAAATTAACGCGGCCCTATGTACAGATATTGTTTTTATAAAACATTAATTGTCACAATTAATTTGGACAATTATGATTTGAGTCCTGCTATGTATTGTGATAAATTTATATTTATATATGCTTATCAATATATAGGATTAGTGGGAATATATAAGTGGGTCCCTTTTATTACAATCTCTCCAAAAAGATTATCATTATACTTATCCACGAATCGATAATGATCAAAAATCACCCTAAACTTATCATTTTCCTTATGGTTATAATTTAAACTTTAAAGATATTGTGTCATTTATAATACTAATTAACAATAAAAAGAGGTAATCTTTTGTAAAACAAAAAAGAATTGATATATTAGATATTTTATTGTGAAGTAGAGGGAATAATAAAACTTAACATATATATGGAAAAAATATTTAAATTCTTCGTTTCAATTTTATAAGATCATCTTTTACATTTGAAAATCAATTTTAGACTTTTGCAAGCTCAAAAAGATGAGATTTATTAAAATTACAAATAAATCTTATAATTAGTAGTATTTTTTAGATAATTTATAATATTTCTCATTGTAATATTAATCTAGCTAGTAATGAATGAATTTATGCAATTTTGAATTTAAAAGTATCTTAAATTGACTTCAAAAAATAAATAAAAATCTTATATTTTCGAATGGATGCAACATTATTCATTATTTTTTTTTAAACTCACTAATTTTTTTTTAAGAGGGGTCACTTTTTCTAAACAACTCCTACTAGCAAAGATTAAATTAAAGTTACAAAAATCAAGAGGAGGCACCCCTACTATCTTTTTTTTTTTTGTTAGAGGTGGGAGTTAGGGGAGTGCTTATTATCTTCTATTGTATTAATTTCCATCGTAATAATGTTTATAAATTCAATTCAATTAAATTTAAACTTTCCATCGTAATAATGTTTATAAATTCAATTCAATTAATAATGTCTATATATCCCTGTTATTCGTAATTTTATGACGTTTAGTGCTTATGGTGGATTAATTATCTTGATACCACTTTTTTAAGCAAAATGCAAAAAACTATTTCATTTCTGAAATTAACTTCCTTAAACTAATGCAATTAATTAAGTTAAACCTACTTATCACTGATAATTAATATTTAATTCATGTGATAAAAATTACTTCAAACTGTATTTCACTCATATTATGCTAATCACATTCCGTAGAATCATATGTGAATAGTATCAATCAGAAATTAACATAGTCTAGCCCTAATTAACACTTTCTCATAAAGAAAACCTGGTTGCATTCTCATATAAACAAATTCAAAGATGACAATTTAAATTTTATTTTGGTCATTACATTCCATTATAATATAATTTTTGAGTAATGGCTCAAACGCATGAATGATGTGTTTGATTCCAATTTCGTTATGATCTGATTCTGATTCCACGACCATCATTAATTTTAACTGTCCTAAATGATCTTGTCCGACAAAAGCGGCCTATTAATATATCATTTCTAATTATATACACCCTAAAGAATATGTTGATATTGGACACACGATAATATTATTAGATTCAACATATATACTCTATTACGTAAAAAAGGACACTATCAATCTGAGTTCTTATTAGATAGCATAATATGATAGTAACATACCAGGTATATGATTTTGTGAGACATATTGAATATGTTACTATACTGTATATATGGTATATAATAATACCCTTTTAGTCCAGGTAAATCGTATTATATATTATGTTGTAGATTTATACCGCAACAATATAGTATAGTATACTGTATTGTTGCGGTATTATATACGTATTATTATCTAATATGGTATAGTCATATTATAACATGTACCATATATAATACCAGGTACCGCATTATATATAATACCAAGTACCGTATTAATACGGTATACCAGGTACCGTATATACTTATGTTACTATACCGTATTATATATGATTTTGTTGATATCATATTATATACCAGGTGTAATACCATTAGTCCAGTTCTTATTATCTTTAGTCCAGTTACTACATGTTACTCTAAAAGGGAAAAAAAAGGTACTTAGCCTTAATATCCTCTATGATTTTGTGACAACAATCTGAGTTAATAATTTTATGTTGTATATTTAAAATTTTACACAGTATTTTTTTATCTAAGCACATTGGCTAATCTAATCTACAGCCTTAAATTCTTTATTCTAAAATTTCAAGGCCCTTCTAAAATATAATATAGCCAACTAATGTAGTTGGCCATGTCATTAAGTCATGCAAGCCAAAGTTAAGTCTTCAATCCTCTGACCTACATAAAATTCATACTAATAAAAGGGTGAAAGTCAAGAAATTTTCAACTATATAAAAATTATATGGATTTCTAAGTTGAAAATTCAACATGGTTAGCTCAATAATAGTTGATTAGGGAGCCTATTTGAAAAAGCACATGTCATGACTTCAATACTCTATAAAAATAATAATTGTATTTAGACTACTTAAACATCTTATTTTCGTTACAAAATTAGAGATACACATTCAATATTAAAAATTGTAACTATAATTGTCGTTTTTAAAATGTAACTATAATTTTAGAAGCAATAGAATTAATTGAGCTGAAATTATTTCTACTAATAAGTACTATTATTTTGCTACTTTGATTTTGCTTTTCAAATAAAAAGGTTGGAGTAGTAAAAAACATACTTATTGTACCGGAAAATACCAAATTAATATTCAAAAGTAACCTAAAAAAAGAAGTTAACTTCACAGTAAGTTGGTCAATTGACTAATACATTATTAACACTTAATAGAATGTCCATGCATATGATCTTGTGTCAGTGGAACTCCCAGTTATGGAGGAAAGTACATAATAAAAGTCCCACTTTTCACACTTCACACAGATTGATATGTACTTTCTTTTCCCCACTATTTTCTTCTCATCACAAGAATAATGCAGCAGGAATATCCAAATCTAGAATTCAAACCCACCTCTATCTAATGTTAACACAATAATTTCTTTCAAGTACTCTGTTTTCATTAAAAAGAAAGAAAAAACAGAGATGAACAATGTTTCCCATAATAATTTCCTCTTCACTTTCCTTCTTTTTCTCACAATTTCCCTTCCAAATCACATCAACGGAAATTCTGAGCTCAGGGCTTGAATTTATTACTTTGTAGAGATATGGTACTTGACTTTACAATATAGCAAATCGCTACCACGTGCAAAATCGTGTCTTTTAAGGTATAATTAGAATGCAAAACTAATCCAAGGTACAGTTTGCACTACTAATTCTACCACGAGGTAGCGTTTGCTATGTGTATAGTCATGTAAGATAAACTCGATGAATAACTTTGCATTTTAGTCATCCTTAAATCATCATTTATTAGTTAGTATTCAACCCAAAATTGATTTTTTTTTACGTTTTCCTTTTTGGTTATGAAGCTTTAAAGAAATTAAGTGAAGGATTTCTCTGCGGTAACAATTCTGGTTTATGTGGTGATGGATTTTCTTCATTGAGAGTTTGCAATTCTTGGGATGATCTAAGCATCAACCAAATTGAACCCTTTTCACCTACCAGAAATAGTACTTCTCCAAAACATGTTCCCATGAATGCCAAGTTTCATACAAATTGCAACCAAACCCATTGCTCAAAATCATCAAAACTCCCACAAATGGTCATTGTTTCTGGGGTAATCACAGCCTCAATCACATTAATGGTTGTGGGATTTTTATGTGTTTTTCGATATCGTAGGCATAAACAGAAAATAGCCATCACATCTGATCATACTTCTGATGACCGGCTTAGCGTTAACGAGAACAAGGATTTCTACTCAAGAAGTGCCTCTCCACTTGTAACTCTCGACTATAGTAATAAATGGGATCCAATGGTTAGTTATCAGATAGGCAGCGACGATTCGGATAAGTTTCTACAAAGGTTCAAGTTCAATCTTGAAGAAGTTGAGTCTGCAACGCAGTATTTTTCGGAGGTGAATTTGTTGGGGAAGTGCAAATTCTCAGCTGTTTATAAAGGATTTTGAAGGATGGATCAGTTGTAGCTATTAAGAGCATTAATGTGATCAGCTGTAACTCGGAGGAAGCCGAGTTTATGAATGGGTTAAGGTTATTGACCTCTTTGAGACATGAAAACCTTTGCTAGGCTTAGAGGCTTTTGTTGTTCAATGAGCAGGGGAATGTTTTCTCATTTATGATTTTGCTTCTAAAGGAACTTTGTCACTATATCTGGACTTAGAAGCAGCCACATTCTTGACTGGCAAACTCGGATTTTGCAAAAGGTTAGTACCATAACTTATTTACCAGTTACATATAAACTTAAATTTTTAGCTCATTAGACTGCACTTTGCCGATGGGTCAAAAGAATAGTATATGATCTTGTCTAATAGATCCTCTTGGTATGATCTATTATGGTAGATTTATGCTTATGTAAAATGGAAAAACGTCGTTGTTAGCATGATATGCATTGTTGACGCCTCTCTGATAGCTTAAGCTATTAGATACATTGGTTATTTTACTTGGTAGCAAAGCGGTGTGTGTGCAAGGTCTGAGTTCAAATCTTCCCACTAATAACTCTTGAGAGTACTTCATAATTCATATACCTTTTGGGCTGCTTTGCCTAATATCTTCAACTTTTTGGCTAAAAAATTAATGAGCATATAAATTCAATGCGATAATAGACATAAGATGAGGCAATGTATGCGCATTTAATTTTGAGTGAGATGGCTAACTGAAATAGCATGTCAAATGATATAATACAGCAATCTTGCTAGCTTTCCCTTCCCTGTTCATGCCAGCAAATCTTGGACTGAGTAGCACAAAATCGCTCTGTTATACAAGTATTACACAGCTACTGCAACTCTTAAAACTTATTTCTATTGAATGCACAAATGAACTGCTTGAAATCCAAATCCTTCTTATTTTATTTTCTTCATTCTTGTTCAACTCCTTTTCATTTTTTCCCTGTGTTGTTAGTTCATGCTTTACTTGGTAATGAATTTGTTAACTAAAATGATGTGAATATGCATTTGAAGAAGCAAAATTTGACTTTTCTTTTTCTGAAGGTATTGGATATCTACACAGAAGTGAAACAAACAGACCTGCCATAGTATACCAAAACATATCTGTTGAGAAAGTTGTCATTGATCAGCAGTTTAATCCAATAATTATGGATTCAGGTCTTCTAAAGCTCCTTGCTGATGATATTATCTTCTCAGCCCCCAAGGTCAGTGCAGCCTTAGGCTACACGGCACCCAAGTACATTACCACTGACCGTTTTACAGAAAAGAGCGACGTTTACGCCTTTGGAGTGATTATCCTTCAGATTCTCTCCGGTAAAACAAATCTCATTACTTCAGTGCAATTGGCAGCTGAATCATGCAAATACGAAGATTTCATTGATGAAAATTTGAAGGGAAATTTCTCTAAATTGGAGGCAGATAAATTAGCAAAAATAGCGCTGGATTGCATCGATGAGCTTCCAGATTGCAGGCCTACCATGAAGGCAGTGATTCAAGATCTAGGCAACCTTACCTTGTTAACTTCATGAAGTGCTTTGTTTTTGCTGAAGCTGTTGCTTTTTCTCTCATTATTGAAGACTAGAGAGATTTATTAAATGTATAGCAGAGCTAGTGAGAAATATGTGGGAAATAAAATACCCCACTTTGCACTTGGCAGATATTTCATCTTTGGAAGCTTATCTAAAAGAAAAATCCACAAAGCTTATAGTACTGCAAATATGAAATTCACCATGAATGTGACATTCCTGTTGGATTATCTATCAACATCTCACAACACCTACCAACAAACTGGACAACATTCAAAATTTCCATTTCATCTATTGTACTTCTTATAATGTACATCACAACTATTTCAGAACCATCCCTCCTACTATTTTTTTCTCATATTAAGAGAATTCTCTCAGTTTCTGCAAAATAAAACTAAACAAATCTCGAGTTTTTATAAGAGAAAATCTAGATTGGCGAGGAAAGTTGAGTGTACAAGGGGTGGCTTTATTCTTGTAAATAACCATTCTAAGCAACTGAACTATGTTGTTGATAATCTTGATATATACCATTCCTCGGGCCACCACTCTGGTTTAATGGCTTCAACCTTCACATCTTCCTGCCCTTGTATAATCAAGTTTCCTGTCCCTTTGAAGGCTTCTTCCAGGCGCAAAAGGCCAAGCCCACGAGATCCAAATGCAGTATTGACAGTCCCGGCCTTCTTGCCAGATGCAGCTACCATAACTTCTGATCCAGGAGCAACTTTCTGCTCCAACTCTGGAAGAACAGAAGAAGCTTAAAATAAGATAATTAACAAAATGTCATTAACAATGAAACGGGGGTTGTTCTACCTTTTCCACTATCATCAAGAAACTTTAATGGAATTAAGCGCTTTCGAACTACCCCACGGTGATGTGCGGGAGTAATAAGTTCTTGAAGAACATAACACCCTTTGTCAAAGCTTATGGCATTCAGACCAGTAAAGTTGTATTCTAGTGGAATTGCCTCACCTACAAAGGTTAATCACAAATTCAGATTGAAATTACAAACTTGAGGCCTTTAATAAGCTGGAGCTCGGTTATGATAGCGCTGGAAGTTCGGCTTACAATTCCAAATCAATAGAATAGTAGTGCCCTTTTAATTTAATTTAATGTTTAGTTCTAAGAAATAGCAGGTGTAGAAAATTAAATAGTAGAGTAAAGAAAAGTAACTACAATGTCACCATGCAGTGAACAGGTCTAAATAGACAGGAACATTCTAAATATTATGTCACCATGCAGTGGAGAGGTCTTGGACCCATAATATGTGCACCGTGATAACCATCAGTTAGGATAAAAAGTTCATATATGACCAGTAAAAAGTTCATAATTTGACTCGTTTGCTCACAAGAAGGTGTAAAAGATACCAGACAAGTCAAGCTTTGGCTTGCCAAACTAAGGCTCAAATAATATTTAAAAGGGTTGAGTTATTAACGAGTTTCATGAGCTTGCTTCAGCTCAATTAGCTCGTGAAGCTCGTTTAGTAGGTCATTTAGCTCATCAAATTTGTTTAATATCTCATTTAGCTCAAAAGTCAAATTTTACATACAAATTAAATTGTTACAACTTAGTGATTTACAATATCTTTTTAAGTTGTAACAAAATTCACTATGATATACCAGAGAACATATACAAAATATAATATATCTATAGACTTATAGCTTATGGAGTGAATTTATGGAGCATGTAACCATGGAAGAAGATAGACTGAGATATGACATACTAAACGATCATTATGAGATTATACAATATTATATTATTATATCTATGTATATTCATGGAATGCACAAGTAAATACATGAACAAGAATTCGAAAGAGGGTAATAGAATGCACTTGACTCGACATTGAAATTTTTTAGCTAAACAAGTTGAGTTCAGTTTCCCAAAATAGCTTGTTGGATAAGTCGGTCCCAGTTATTACCTAAGTGATGGGGACTCCAAATCAAAAACAAAGAAGAGATTTTTTATATTTATTATTTGGAGTTTTTATTATGTTTAATATAAAAATACTTGATGTGATTTATATATTTTACTTATTAGTAGGGATTTAAGACATTAATTAGTGATTAGGAATTATTAATAAGGGGTATTTTTTAGTCGTTTTAGTACTTTTATTATTACCTAAGTAATATTAGGGTTTTGTCTCCTTAAATATTGATCCCACAAATCATTTAGACTATGTACTATTGATATTGAAGTTGATTATTTTATTCAAAAAAAATGATGCAGGACAAATTTAAGATGAAGAATTAACGAAAAATAAACTAGAATTTAAATTACACGTTTAAACCACTAAAATCTCAAGTGTATCAACTTCACTCATCAACACCAAGACAGATAAAATACCTCTACGGTATAAATAAAATAATCAACTTCAATATCAATAGTATGTAGTCTAAATGACTTGTGGGGATTACATCAATATTTAAAGAACAAAACTCTAATATTACTTGGGGAATAATAAAAGTACTAAACGACTAAAATACTCTTAATAATAATTCTTAATCACTAATTAATGTCCTAAATCCTCACTAATAAATAAAATACTTAAATCACATTAACTACTTTTATATTAAACATAATAAAAACTCCAAATAATAAATATAAAAAATCTCTTTTGTTCTTAACTTGGAGCCCCCATTATTGAATACAAAAACAATACTCTCATCAATTCTCTTTCCAAAAAAATTTGAGCATTACCATGTGATCATGTTGTCAAGGGGTTCCAAAATGTTCTTCCCTTGCAGAGGAGTTTGTGGCTTATTCTATCATATTATAAAACTCGGGGTTGAGTTTTCTCCAAAAAGAGAAGAATGATGGAGACTCCAAGTTAAGAACAAAGAAGAGATTATTTATATTTATTATTTGGAGTTTTTATTATGTTCAATATAAAAGTAGTTAAAGTAGTTGATGCGATTTATGTATTTTATTTATTAGTGAGGATTTAGGACATTAATTAATTATTAGGAATTATTAATAAGGAATTTTAGTCGTTTAGTACTTTTATTATTCCCCAAGTAATATTAGGGTTTTGTCTATTTAAATATTGATGTAATTCACACAAATCATTTAGACTACATACTATTGATATTGATATTGAAGTTGATTATTTATTCATAACGTAGAGGTATTTTATCCATCTTGGTGTTGATACGTGGAGTTGATACACTTGAGAGATTTTAATGATTTACACGTAGAATTTAAATCCTAGTTTATTTTCTGTTAATTCTTCATCCTAAATTTGTCATGCATCACTAAGTCAGCTTGTTAATAAAAAAAGGCTAAAATCTAAGAATTGATCAGAAATTCTTGCCATACTAGACCTGCTTTGATTAAATGAGCCTAGAATTCTCATGAATGAAGCGAGGGGTAGCTTGCAAGTAGTAGCTTTGGTTAATTTTCAACCCTACTCTCGAGCATCTAAACAATGTCCCAAGCCTTAAACGAAAAAGATCTCAGAGTAACCAAGTTCACAAGAACTCACGTGTTGTATTGGATGGAAAGATACCAAGTTCACAAGAACTCACGTGTTGTATTCGAAAAATCCAAGGCATTCCAATCTAGGATCCATGTACCATGGCCATTCAAGATTATTTCCTCGTGAAGCTGAAATGCCTGAGCGATCAACAGTGCCACCGTATCCAACTCCAGCAGCCTCTGGTTCTTCTAAAGAAGACAACTTTTCAGTTAAATTTCCACCATAACGCTGCCAACAAGAGAATTCCTCTGCTACATTCTCAATCTCAACCTTAGACCTCAATCGGTATCTACAACATTAACACAAACAATAAGTTACTAGAAAGTAAAAGCGGCTTTTGATAACGGGAAGAAAAGCAATGTCATTCAAAACAATCATTGTAAACTGAGTATTGCGGTGAGAGCTCCTAGTCTCCTACGAGAAGAAACAAAATCACAAAAGGCAGAATGAATCATATTCAACTCAACACTTTAAGCAAGCATTAGTTAAGGACATGGACATCTGGTTTCCTTTTACCATATATTACGTGTCCACAATATTTTGTTGCACTATTATTGCCACATTGATTTCCAGCATAATTCTAAGTAATTTTATGCTGTGCACTAAATAGTGAGATATTTATGTCTAAAATGTAAAAGAGAACTTGTAATAACTCCATGGCAAACAAGTGCAGAATAAAAGGTAAATAAATATTCCAAACATTGGATGTGGCAGTAGAAAGTCATTTCCAATATGGTTCTTGATGTCGTACAATGTTGAAACTAATCATTCAGTCCTCATATTTGAATCGCCAATCACGGTTGTCAGCACGAGTTTTTATTATAATTCTAAGCAGTGTCCACTTACTCAAATTCAATATACATGAATTAACATTTAAAATTTAGTAGTAGTCCTAACTTTCAACTTGTAAGGTACAGATGCAAAATCCAGAGTGCAGCCGGGGAGCAAGGGCCTAGGTTTGATATTATGGTGGAATGAGAGCACCTCAAGAGATAAATAGGTAATAAAGGTTTGTTCATTTACCGTCCAGAAATGTGTTGAATATAATATTATTTACCATGAAATCACAACAAACAACAAAACAAGAAAAGCAAGTCTAGTTCTTTGCTTTTAAGACATCATAAAGGAGAGAAAGGAGTGTTAAACCGGCAATATCACAACACTAGACTTGGAAAAGCAAGTCTAGTTCTTTGCTGTATTATTATTTGATAGCAAAACTCGCAATCTAACGCTGATGTGGTTTGACAATGTTGCTACAACTTGGAAATAATTTTTTTTCTTCATATATGTTTCTCTTTCAATATAATGACCAACCTTGAAATTAAACAACAAAAAATTATTCATTACGTAGCTCATATCAAGACATTTTATTTTATTTTTGAATTAAAACCCAGAGTAATACAAATGTAACAAATCTAAAAGTATTGAATGGGCCACAAAGAGTTGCAATATTACAATAAGATTAAACGAAAAATTCTTGAGAAAAACCTTAAACCAACCTACTAATTAATTAAAACTATGATCTTAATATATAGTACCATCCAAAAAATTACTCCTCTTGAGATTTTGAGCTAACCATAGACTTGAACGAATAGCCGTATAATTTTTCCTTTTTCTTTCCTTTGAGCAGCATTACCATCAAACTCACCACAAAAAAGAATGCCAATAACAAAATTACCTCGCATCCAATAGTACTGCTGTAAGTCCAAAGTAAATACCAACATTTACCAAACCAAGCTTCATGTTAAAACTTAGCTGCAAATCCCATTTTTTTCACATACAGTAGCTCATTCGCCTACAAACTGTGGTGTGACAACTGACAATGGCAGTGAAACTTACTTGGCTGCAAATCCCATTTTTCATACTAGCTAGAACGTCGAAGCACATGGAAATTGATTCCGACTTTGTTTGTGAGAAAGTTTCAAAGGCCGGGGAGCTAGCTCTTAAAGAACCACCAAAGATCAACTTGCAGACATCCTTAACAACCACTGGCCGGCTACATCCATCACCGCTCCAGTTAATTTATGCCTGACAACCTTCATGTTGCTGCACCACCATTGGCTTGAGCTAGCTAGAGGGGAATATATTATAGCACATATATTTATTTACGTGCACAAATTAACATTATTATCCTATGTACTATTGAATAGTAAAAAGAGGATATAAAAGGTTAGAAACCTTATCATTAGATTAAATACTGCGACCATGCGCATAAACTAATGTTTCTCTAATTACTTTTTAATACAAATGCACGCCTAGGGTGTTTCTTCTTCATTTGTTTAATTCACGTACGGCAAATTAAGCAGCAACCATTAACAATCTTCCTTTGTTAGTTTTGTGACCTTAATATATACCTTTGTTTCAGAAATCAGATTTTAAGTTATTTTCTTCCAACTTGAAAACATGAAATTAAAAAGAGTAATTAATTAGTACTGAAACATAAAATTAATTAAAAATACGATAAAAGACACCAAGGAAAATGAATAGAGAATTAATAAAAGAAATTAACCATTTATTAGTAGCATTAATTAATTTCCCTACACCCCTCTCACTAGATACATGGAAATTATAACGCAAACAGGCTTGGCTTGATCACCCAAAACAAGCTCAATACTTAGAATTAAAAACATTCAGAAAAACCCACGGCTATACCCTTGGGCATATCCATAAGGAGGCATCATGGGGAATCCCAGTTCAGTACTTTCCATCACACTTGATGGAGCAACATGCCCTACCCCACGACCAAACCCTAGGGGCTCAATACCATCCATCACATTTGACGGACCAACACGCCCTACGCCACGACCATACCCTAGGGGCTCAGTACCATCCATCACACTTGACGGACCAATATGTTGAGAAACGGATGGATATGAATGAGAAATTGATGGCCTACTTTATGAAGGCTTAATGGACATCAATGATGGAATTAATTGGATATTTGGCAGTTACGAACTTAACTCTTGATATAAGATTATTTTCCGAGGATGTAAAAAGTGTGGATTTTTGGGGGGAAATAATTAGTTTAGGCCTTCTTCCTTGTTCTTCTTTCCTGCTCGGTGATAATCCTTCTACACACGGTCGAGTTTGCTTCAGAGCATTGTTGTATCTCGGGAGACAATTTATCCTGCCACGGCCAAATATTGTCTTAAGGAAACCATTCTTACAGGCCTCAAAGCTACAATCTAGTCTGTTCAACGTCCATTGTATTAAGGTTAAATTTGTTTTATTTTTATTTTGGGTTTTACTTTAATATCAATATAGAATTCTTTTCCGAATTTTATTGTATTTCTGCTTCTGCAAAAAGATTATTACTAACGTGGTTAACAATCTTAAGACAATATTTCTAGTTTGGTTAATTTTTTTTAAGTTGCAGATTATACCTTTGCTTTGGAATACCTTGACTTGGTTTTCTTATTTGGATTGTTCTTGGTTAATACTCACTTGGACCGTTCTAGAATATTTAAATAATAATATGTTTCTTATTCAAAACAGTTGTTGTTTGCTATTTTTTTAGACTAACTTAGTCTGTTTGTATTTTCAGAATGAATATTATTCCTGATCATGAAATTGTTCCAACTGGTCCACAGAACAATCTAGGTTCTGGTTCACAAAATGACACCGATGGACAGAACATATCTGGTTCACAGAACATTGGTTCTGGTCCTATATACGGGTCTGGTTTCCAGATTGCAGCTCCCCGCCAAACCATACCTGTCAATCACAGTGAAAAACCAGAAAAATTCACTGGTGTGAATTTTAAGACTTGGCAACAGAAAATGTTATTTTACCTTACTATGCTGAATTTGGCTAATTTCTTGAAGGATGATCCTCCTGTTATCAGAGATGATGAGGTGGATAATGTCACCGCCTACAATACAATTGAGGCATGGAAACAATCTGATTTCCTTTGCTGTAATTACATTTTGAACGGTCTAACTGATGCACTTTATAGTGTATACAGTATTAAGACAACGACAAAGGAACTTTGGGAATCCTTGGACCGAAAATACAGATCAGAAGATGCTGGCGCTAAGAAATATTTAGTGAGCCAATTCCTGAATTTCCAAATGGTTGATTCCAAAACTGTTGTGAATCAAGTTCAAGAACTGCAGCTGATTATCCATGGGATTGATGCTGAATGTATGGTAATTAGTGAATCTTTCCAAGTGACTTGTATTATTAAAAAGTTACCACCTGGTTGGAAAGACTTCAAAAATTACCTTAAGCATAAGCGAAAGGAGATGACAGTTGAAGAGCTAATTGTTAGACTTCGTATTGAGGAAGACAACAAAGGCTCGGAGAAGAAATTCTCCAACATTGCCCACCAGTCTGAGGCTAGCTAGGGTGAATGTGGTGGAGGTCAATAAAGACTCCAAGAAAGGCAAAAAGCCTCAATCTGGGTCCAAATTGGGTCCTAAGGGTGGCATTTCCAAGAAACCAAAATTTAATAGAAAATGCTACAATTACAACAAGGCGGGGCACAAGTTCTCTAAATGTAGGCTGCCTAGAAAGTTGAAGCCTAATGAAGCACATATTGTGGAAGAAATTGCTAGAGAAGTGTCTGACATCAACTTATGTGCTGTGATTTCTGAAGTCAACCTCGTTGACTCAAATCCATGGGAATGGTGGCTGGATACCGGTGCTACACGTCATGTGTGTCTTGACAAAAGATTCCTTTCTTTGAACTAGTTCCCAAAGAAGAATGGGGAGAAGCTCTACATGGGCAATGCTGCAACTTCCAAGATCAGGGGAAGTGGTACTGTAATTCTGAAGATGACTTTAGGAAAAGAATTGAATCTAAAGAATGTTCTGTATGTTCCTAAAATTAGGAAGAATCTTGTATCTGGTAGCCTCCTAAGCACTCATGGTTTTAGGATGGTATTTGAATCGGACAAGTTTGTTTTGTCAAAAGGGGGAATGTATGTGGGAAAGGGGTATGTTTGTAATGGCATGTGGAAAATTAATGCCATCTCTAGTAAGTCCAAGGCAATGATTAATAATAAGAATAATAATTTTTCTGCTTATATCATTGAGTCACTTAATTTATGGCATGGTAGACTTGGACATGTAAATTATGATACCCTACGTAGGTTAATTAATTTACAACATATTCCAACATTCCAAATTGATCATAAACATAAATGTGAAATTTGTGTTGAATCAAAATTAACAAGATCTTCATTTCATTCAGTTGAAAGAAATACAGAACCACTTGATCTGATACATAGTGATGTATGTGATTTAAAATTTATCTAAACAAGGGGGGGTAATAAATTTTTTATCACTTTCATTGATGATAGCACAAAAAATTTCTATGTATATTTGCTTAAAAGCAAAGATGAAGCTTTAGAGAAATTTGTTCTTTCTAAGTAGGAAGTTGAAAACCAACTTAATAAGAAAATTAAGGTGGTAAGGAGTGATCAAGGTGGTGAATACGTGCAAACACCTTTAACTTCAAATTCCATTAGTCCCAATTACTCCAGAAATTCTAATTCTCAAAAAAAGGTGACCAAAGAACTAGATAAACCAAAAAATCAACCCACGAATAAGCATCATTGTAATGTAGTTCTCAGTCCACCACAAAACAAAAAATTAATTAAATTAATAAACTATGAAATTAGTGTTAATTCCCAGATGTAAAAATTCCCAAATCGAATCACAAAATGAAATTGAATTCTAGTTAATTCTTAATGAAATTGAAATTTAGTTAAGGATCTACCGAGATATTGTCAAGATCTGGCCGTGTTTGCTAGCAGAGAAGATGGGTCGGTGGAGATATTGAGGCGGCGGTACGGTGGAAGGGATGATATTGAGGCCGTACGGTGGCGGTGGAATCGGAGAAGTGAGGCGGCGGTACGGTGGAGGGGGATTGAATTGAATTTGGGAGGAGAGTTTGGAGTTTTGAGTCTCAGAGCCGTGAATCAGGCAATGGAGTGAGGAGAGAGAAATTAAAAGTAAGGCATTTAAATACTTATGCTATTTAACAAAGTTATGCTCTTTAACAGTTATGGTGTTGAACCTTGTTGTATATATATATATATATATATATATATATATATATATATATATATATGTCTGGCAATTAAAACCATGAAATATCAAAATGGGTCAGACAATGGGTGAATAGGTCCACAAATGTCTCCTTGAATTCTCTCTAAGAATTTTGGGTCTTCTTTATAAACTTTTACTGGTAATGGTCGAACAATTAATTTTTCCTCGAGAACACGCAGCACAAGAGAAATTCACTACTAGGAAAAACCTTCTTATTTTTGAGAGGATGGCCAATAAAATTTTCAATAATACGACGCATCATAGAAGTACCTGGATGACCGAGTCTTTCATGCCAAAGCATAAAGAATTTGGGATCTAGGATTTTTGGAATCATAACAGTATGAGACTCAATTGCTCTAATTTTCATAGTATATAATCCAGAAGAAATTGAATGAAGTTTTTCTAGGATATTTTATTTTTTAGAAATAGTAGAAGTGATGAGAAGATATTCATTGAAGATGGTCTGATACATGTAAAAACATAAATAAGAAAAGTTACATATCATGTATAATTTTATTCATGATAAACACATACCACTTATAGAATGAAAACTAATAATATTATATATTCAGGGTGTTTAATTAAAACAAAAATTAAACGATATCCCAAAAGATACTTTCAGAAGGTTCAGTAATATCAACAATATTTTCCTCATTGTTGGTCATTGGTGGAACATCAACAATATCCAATTGATGATTAACAAAGTTTGTTTCTTCCTCCATCACTTTGTTCTTTTGAGACTCTTGGAATAAATTAACCAGATGCCTCGGCGTACGACAGGTACGTGACCAATGCCCATTCATCCCACACCTAAAACAAACATCTGGTTTGTTCTTTATCTATGTTGCATTTTCTTTATTTTTACCCGATCCAGACACTTGCCACTTCTGGTGGCTTTGAATTGTCGCGGTTCTGAAATTTGTTGTTATGATAGCCTCGTTTATTCTTTCGTCCCCAAGGCTTCTTATTATATGACCATCTATTGTCACGTTTATTCTGCTGGAATGACGTGCTGTTAATATCTGGCAATGGGGTAGCACCTGTTGGCCGTAATTGATGGTTTTTCAACAACAATTCATTATTCTTTTCTGCAACAAGGAGGATAGACAATAAGTCACTGAATTTTGTGAACTTACTCTGTCTATATTGTTGTGACAGAATCATGTTGGTGAGATGAAAAGTTAAGAGCGTTTTCTCTAACATTTGAGTTTCAGAAACTAGATCTCCGCACAAATCCAAAGTAGAGGTTATTCTATAAACATTGGAACTATATTCCGTAATTGAATTGTAATCTTGTAGCCTTAAATTAAGCCACTCAAATTTGGCATTAGGGAGAACAACCAATTTTTTGGTTGTCAAATCTTTTCTTCAGTTGTGTCCATAAAGACAAAGGATCTTTGACTGTTAAATATTCAGTCTTTAATCCTTCATCAATATGGTGACGAAGAAAAATTATGGCTTTTGCATTTTGTGCCGAAGTTGTTGTATTTTGTGCCGAAGTCTTTAATCCTTCATCAATAGGAGAAGGGAAGGCACGGGAGATTCCCTCCTGAGGAGGTAATCCCATGCTGCATTATAACAAATCTTTAGTTTTTGTTTATTTATTAGAATGTTTTCTTTCTCTAGGCGTAAAACAAATTATAAGTTATTTAATAGTCAAATACTATAGTAGATTTCATTTTAATCCATAAATTTTAAAAATATTAGGAGATATTTTAAAAATATTGTATTTTAAATATTATCATGTTTATCATATGGCTGAATTATACATTTATGCCACCAAATTACCATTCAATTTTAAAATAATCACTCAATTGGCAAAGTGAAAACTTTTATCCCCGGCCATAATTAACACAAACATCAAGTAGTAAATAGAAACAAAGTAAAAAGGAAATCAATATTCTTGGAAAAAAGATAAAAGATAAAATATTTTACTAAATTCACTTTCAATATTTGTTTTACTTTAGGAATTGTAAATTCTTTTTTTTTTAACAGACGGGCCTCTTAAAAGAATAGGAAATTAAATACATGAAGGAAAATGTTGATTAATATGTCAATATAATATTAGCTTCATAAGAAATATGCAGCTTAATTTTAATTCACTGGTCATTTGCAATTTCATGTCTTTGCCGAATAATGTTTATGATGAATTATTACAACTAAAACGTCATGATTCCCCATAAATTTCATCTATAGCACTCGAACCCTATTGATATATTAATTAAGCAATCTAAATGTTATTAACCTTAATTTCTACCTATCTCTCATAAATAATGTGATAAAATAAATAGCCCACATTCCCCCATAGTTAATTTCATCTACATAAAACCCTAAGTCTTTCACTCTTTGTCTCAGTCGGAAACCCTACTAGTAAATAATCTCATATGAGAAATAAAACCCTAAACAAATTCAAAGTTGGAGGGTAGGATCGGAATTTTGGGCTGAATTAGTTCAAGCAAGGTATCGATTCACGATGGATTCGACAGAAGGGTGGCCGGAAGAAAAGACCTTTTTGGCCGGGGAGAAGACAATCATGGCAATGTCAACACCACAAAGGGTGCTAAGCTTGCTCGCTTTCTTGAACAAACCGGAGCGGCGTTTGGAGAAGGTGACAAGGCGGTTACTTTCGTTGGACATTCTTGTTATTTCGATCTTTTGACGACCCTTGCTCTTCCTTGCCATGCTTAAATTAAGAAGAAGGAAATTAGAAATGGTGGTGGTGGACCTAGTGGTGGTGGTGGTGGTGTGTGTGTAATGGGAGAAACATGAGGGGATTTTATAGGGGTGATATATGCTTTGTCTCACGTGATTTTCACATGTTGTTATTTTTAGCATTTAATTATGATATAACTGCCCATGCAATTTTTTATCTTAAAGTGTTAACTTTTTTGAATTAGTTTACCACGTTTTATGTTAAATTATTAAACAAATTAAAAACAGAAAAAAGTAATTAATGAAATTTTTTAGTAAACAATCTAAAGAGTATAAAAATGTTAAATCTAATAAAAATCTTACACTACGTGGGGACATTCTCTTGGAGAATTAGAGTGGGCTCCAGACTTAGGCTTATCCACCAAAATCCAAACTCGTATTAATATAAGAAAATGATATATTTAGAATGTTTTATATCGATTATTTTATCGTCAGTTACGTGTATAGTTATTAGTGTAATTACGTGAATAAATATTAGTGATAATATTTTTAAAAAATATATATAATAAGTGAGATCTTCTTATAATTTTTACTAATCACATGTATTGATAAATTTTATAATTATAAATCGACATAAATTTATCATAATACATAGCATGACACATTAATATAGTTTTCTTTTAGTGACTCCCAAAATACTTCATGGCGAAACAGTATTTGTATTTGACAAAATTTTGCCACATTCATAATATTTCCTAATTTCCTATGACCATTTTGCATTGATTAAAATTTTCCATTTGAAGCAAGTATATATATAATCATTTATGATGACGTTGCACAACTTATTTGAGTAATGTTCAATTAAGTTGGATAATATAATTAAATGTTTAAATCCAAAAATAATATATTTTGGGAAAACTATTAATTAATTTCATTGGATGATCCAATCGCCTTAATTATTTTATATCAATGATGTATTTTATTTTATATTTATGATATATCTAATGAGTTATTTTATATTATAACTCACAATTTGGACAATTATAAGACAGTACTCAAGATCTTTAAAAAATTCATACAATTTATAAGACAGTAGTCAAGATCTTTAAAAAATTCATTCCACTTAACTAAATTTTTTCTTAATTAGGGTTTTAAGCATTGAGAATAGCTAGGTTTATATAGTCATCCGATGGCTAAAACACATTCAATAGAGCAAAAGCTTGGCAAAATGGAGGATTTTCAAAGTCTTCATAGACAAGGGAATTACGGAAATTTGATGGCAAAGCTCGCGATCTAACTCTGATGTGGTTTGACAATGTTGCTACAACTTGGAAATAATTTTATTTCTTCATATATGTTTCTCTTTCAATATAATGACCAACCTTAAAATTAAACAACAAAAAATTATACATTACGTAGCTTATATCAAGACATTTTATTTTATTTTTGAATTAAAACCCAGAGTAATACAAATGTAACAAATCTAAAAGTTTTGAATGGGCCACAAAGAGTTGCAATATTACAATAAGATTATGTAAGACCCCAGCTTTTATAAATAAAGATGAATTTTTTTTAAATATTATTTTTGAATATTATGTAATAAATTTGATATAATGTTATAGTTGTGGGTAATATTTATAAATTTTGCAAAGTAAGCAAAAGTTGTTATAAAATATTAGTTTGGTCGGGGAATATTCTTTTGTTTGGGAATATTCGTATTTACGAACTCAATCATTAGTGGACCCTATTAACGGAAGTATTGTCGTAGATAGAAAACGACAAAATTATTTTTCTATAAAAAAAATAATATACGGCAGGAGGAGTTCTCATCAAAACCGTTGAACTACCCGGTAGTAAAAAAGTACGATGTCTACGCATAGTTGTATAAGAAGACACGATATTGATTATTGATGCTTACGTGAGAAGTCACTTTCACCTATGCTCAATTATTGCTACAATAATTCTTTGCGTCATATCTCTTATATTATTGATTCAATTATTGTCACAAGATCATCTCAGATAATATGTTATAGTATTAAATTATTAATTGAGACGACAAGTTATAAATGATTAATAATTATTGAAAGATTAAATATGTGTTGATTAAAAATAAAATGATTTGTGGTAATATTTATTCAATCCTCGATGTATATAAAGAGTCATTATGAGACGTTTGTGGTAAGTTTGATTATTTTATGGGGGGGGGGGCCATATGTCATCATCTAAGAGTCCCTTCACAATAGTAATTACCTTTGTGAATAGTAATTACCTTCATTAATATAGTATTACCTTTAAATCGATAGTAATTACCTTTGTGAATAGTAATTACCTTCCGTTAATAGTATTACCTTCACCTTCCGTCAATAGTAATTACATTCTTCAATAGTAATTACCTTCCGTGAATAGTAATTACCTTCGTCAATAGTAATTACCCCTTCGCAAATAGTAGTTGTCCTTCAATATTACTAAGAGTTAACTGCCTCTTGATTGTTCCAAGGGTTAATTATCCTTTCATGAATAGTAGTTGTCTCTTCAATATTACCAAGAGTCATTTTGACCCTTCATTAAGACCAAGAGCCACCCCGCTTTTTCTATAAATAAAAAGCATTCCTTCATTATTTCTTACGAATTCATCAAACTCTGTAGAGAAAACTATAGAGAGAAAGAAGAAAAAAGTATTTTCTACTTCACTTTTCCAATATTCAAATTTCTTCTAAGGTAGGGAATATTATTTGTTGTACTCATAAGGGGTGTTATTTTTTTTTATTCATGAAGAGAACTTCATTATTCCATTCTTTATTATTCATTGGAATAACTTTTCGTAAAAGTGGCATACCCTATACATGACCAGATATGCGGAATACCCTATACTTGGTGAAATCCTTATATTATTCCATTCTTATTTATTCTATTGGAATAACTTGTATACGCGGAATCCCCTACACTTGGTGACATTCTTCTATTATTTTATTATTCCGTTGGAACATCCTCGTTATGCAGGCTTTTACGCACGGACTGGTTCCGCCTCTTTATTATTCTCGCTTTATTATTCTATTGGAATATCCATGCATGTGTTTTACACCGACCGGTTCCGCTCTTTATTATTACTGTCTTTATTATTCTATTGGAATATCCTCGTTTATTTGTTTTTACACCTTGACTGGTTCCGCCTCTTTATTATTCTCAGATTTATTATTACATTGGAATAACATGTCTATCTGCTGAGTACCGCATGCATGGTGATTTCTTTTGTTATTTCATTCGCTATTATACTCGGTTGGTTAAAATTTTGACTTATATACTCCATGAATTTAGTGGAATATCCTTGATATTTCCGCTTTCATCAAGTATTTTTCATGAAAATATTTTTCTCGAGCATTCTTGAATTTTACTCTATAAAGCGATGATCATGTTTATAATTTGGACGTTATTAGTTCCTGAATAAATTAATTAAATGAACTTGTTTTATTGAATTATTATGTCATTGTCATCATCCTCATGTTATATTATGTTATCTTTGGCTTACGTGCATAGATGAACTTAGTATGATTATGATCGAGGATCATTCGGTATAATCATGGCTTGATATAAATGATGTGACAAAAGTCCTCGATGGCTTTAATGCGATGATGGATAGTTTTTGGTATGATTATGACCGGGGGTGATTCGGTATAGTCATGACCATTGATAATTTGATGAAAATCCTTGACCGTGTGAATACGGGGATGATTAGATATTGTGGTTTATTCATTAAACCGAGTCTTAGTGATAAAAATTGATGAAAACCTTTTAAAACCTAAAAGATAGTAGACTTTATTTTCTACTTGACTCTTTTAATGGATTGCATATATTCATTGCAGCTTAAACCGGGTTGTCTATTGTATTTTATCGGTTTAACATTGTTGAAGACTATTGATAATTTATTCTCGCATTATCTTAGTTATAATATTTCTTCTTGGGCTAGTTGAGCTCACCCTTTCTTTCACCGTTTTCTCTTGAAAATGAGAATATAGGCTTGGGATGAGTCGGGGAAAAGAGTGATGGTCCCAAGATAGTATTAGTAGTCCTCACTATTACATTAAATAGTGTGACAATAAATGTAATGAGGACTCCTTGAGTATGGATATTGTCTAAATGACAATATTCCTATTAGAACTCTCGGTTTATGTATTGTCGTATGTTACACCTGACGGATGTATAATTAAGTTTGTATTTGAATTTATGTACCATGTAAGTGGCGACCCAAGATGGGTGGCGATACCTAATTTTGGGGCGTCACGGTTGGTATCGAGCTTAGGATATGATCCTCGCTAAGATGCTAGATAAGAATTAGGAGGGAGAGATGGGGAATTCCTTCGCTATTATGACCTACCTAAGTTTATTTGTTATTTAATTGGTCGAATCGAGTATAGGGATAATATTTGATATATTAATTAACCTCGTTGTGTTGTGGCGGTGTTTGGGAATGGCAAATGAAAAATATTCACAATGGAGTGAATGTGACCGTTGTGACACCTTTAATCACTAATCGAGTTAATGCGATGGTCGATTTACGAGAACAAATTAGAGATATCCACGTAGTGAATGAAGAACTAATTGTTGCACTTTTTAGAGCTAGTTGCAGAGGTAGCAAATGAGAGTGAAGAAGAAGAGAACCCGAGGAGAATTGGTTAGAAGAAATTTATGATCAAAACTTAGAATTACAAAATCGTGTTCGTGAGCTAGAAGAACAGTTGAAGAATGGCAAACGATTAGGTGGAACAAGGGATACAACAATTCAAAATTGGGTTACCCGATATGTGATGCTCGAACAAAATCACGCTTTGGCGAGTGTAAGATATTAAAGTTGGAATCTAGAATTTAAAAATCAAAGATCACCGAAAGAAGAAACAATCGAACGAAGGAGAATAGACGATGCATGGGTAAAAGTCGCACAACGCGTTGATAGTGTAGAAAAAAGACGCTTAGATCCAATAAAGCCAAAATAGATGAAATGGACTTTGCTTTTGGACAACAATTGGGAGAACCAACATCGAATTCGAATTACCACGTGCATAGCGGTCAACCCGAATTCGATATGGATCGGAGAATAATGATTCAAATCATGGATCGAGAATGTGAAGAAGCACTTAAGGGTGGAATGTACCTATAGTAAAAAGTCAAACTTCGGTAATTTAAGCGAGGCGTTTATTGAGAAACCCGAATCGAACTTATTACGGGTAAATTAATTATAAATTATTGTGAAGTCTATACTTTATTCAATACAAGTTCTACCCACTCTTTTATTCTACCTAGTTGTGTTCAATGTTTAAATTTGACTCCGGAAAAATTAGACTTTGATTTATCTATTGAAACTTCGTTGGGAGAAACCTTCGTTACCTCCACTGTTTATTAATCTTGTTGTTTCAAATAAACACTTTCACGATCTTATCTCTTTGAAAATACTTACCTTTGAGGTAATTTTTGAAAACGATTGATTAACTACTTATTATTCTTTTTGTAAGGTTGTTAGCTTTCATATTCCTAACCAACTTTATACTGAATTCAAAGTAACCAAACCCTAAAGTTAATCACTGTTATATCAAGCCATAGGTAAAGAGCCCCGATCCTTTCGTTGTTGACTTCCTTGTGTGGAATGCACCAAAGCCAGACTTTCTGTAGGCGACGTCGTGAATGACGATGACAAGTTGATAGGTATCATTGTGAGGTGCTATCTAGGTTAAAGGATAGAAGTCACAGGTTGGTATCAATGTAACGTCTTATCCAAGTCTTGGATAAGAGTAGCGCTTTTGAATGATATTTCTATCATTAATAAATTTCTTGACGTATTCTTGAAGATTTCTAGCCTACCCTAGGCGTGAAATCGAATTTTGTATTGACCCCAGTACAAAAACCATTTCTTAAACCCTCAAATATTTCTTCAACTAAAAGGATTTGTTTACGAGGATTATGATGAAAGTCATAATAAAAGCATTGGACTAATGAAAATCATGGGTATATGAAGTATTAGTAAGTGTTATGATGAGTTATGTGGTTATTATGTGAAAACATGAAAGTTTCTTAGAAATCACAAAGGGTTGAAAAATCAGATTTTGGTAAAAACGTAACATGAAATTCAATTGACCATATCTCCTATTATATTTTGAATTTTTGAGTGTGGTCAAGTCCTAGAGTTAGATCTATGAGTTTTGTAGCTTATCCAGGTGGAATCACTTTGAAAAGGTCTTTGTAGATTTTCGTGTGGATTTGAATTTAGCAAAAGAGTCCAAAGCTGCAAATTACAAAAACTCTTGCCTGTGAAACTTTAAGGGGCTGTTTCGGCCACTAAATTTATGTGAAAAATTCTGGCCTTTTGGGACATGAAAATATATGTTATAAAGTACCTCCTGTCCAAAAATGAGCTCATTCTGACTTAAAATGAACAAGTTATGACCATTTCAATATTTAGGTTTTTTGACAAAAATGCTATAACTGGAGTTCTATAACTCAGATGACCATGAAATTTAAATCGGAGGCTCACATTAACATGTGTAAAGTCCTGCCAAGATTTGGGAATTTTGGAGTTAAACTTGAGGTAGCTAATTTCTTAAGGAATTAATTAAAAATTGATTTTTGAAAAATAGTAAATGAATTTTAAAATTCCGAGAAAATATATTTTCATTATGGGACTATATTATGCTAAATCCCAGAAAAGAAATATTTTTGGGACTGATTTGGTATTTTCATGAAAATAGTTTAATTCTGAAACATATGAGTTAAATATGTTATGTGAAGTAACAAAGTTGAAAATAGGATTTTATGGCTAGAGAATCCTATATAGAGTATATGCATATTTTTTGATGAAGAATTTGATAATTGGTGATGATATCTTATGAGTATGGCATTTTGAATGATTAAATGCATTATATGGTAGAAAGCGTAAATAATTGAGATAAATTGTTTATAAATTTAAGAAGTGATTAAAATATTGTTATAATATTAATGATATTAGATTATGAGATTATTAAGTGATTGATAACATGGGGATATTCTTGAATCTCGGATAAATTATATTATAAATGTTTAATATTTATCCTTTATCTCATTTGATTGATTCTTTATATCATTATCCTCATGCTTATATTGTGTTGAAAGTCATCTCGTGGCTTACGTGAATAGATGGACTTGGTATGATTATGACCGAGGATTGTTCGGTATAATCATAACCGTAATTGAAAACACGATTATCTTTGGCGTAGTGCATGGATAATTTGTGGTCGTGATACTTAATGAATACACGATTATCTTTGCCGTAGTGCATGGATAATTTGTGGTCGTGATACTAATGAATACACGATTATCTTTGGTAGTAGTGCATGGATAATTTGTGGTCGTGATACTAATGAATACACGATTATCTTTGGTAGTAGTGCATGGATAATTTGTGGTCGTGATACTAATGAATACACGATTATCTTTGGTAGTAGTGCATGGATAATTCGTGGTCGTGATACTAATGAATATCTTTGGCACAGTAGTGCGGGGATGATTCGATGATATGGATTAATTATTGGTGAGTCTCAAAGAATGAAATATTAATTCATGGATGTGGTAAAAAGTCATCTTTGGTAGTAGTGCATTGATAGACTTGGTATGATTATGACCAAGGATTATTCGGTATAATCATGGTCAGTAATTGAAAACACGAATATCCTTGGCGATGAGTGCATGGATAATTCGTGGTCGTGATACTATTAAGTCGTCTCAAAGATTATTGGTTTTACTGATTGTATATCTTTGGCACAGTAGTGAAAAGATGAATTGTTAATGAATATCTTTGGCCTGGATTAGAAGATGAATTTAATATTTTTAACGATAAAGGTATTCAAGGTATCCTCACCTCTTTATCATATCGTGCACGTACCCACTAATTTCGAGGGCAAAAATTTCATAAGAAGGGAGGTTGTAAGACCCCGGATTTATAAATAAAGATGAATTTTTTTAAATATTATTTTTGAATATTATGGAATAAATTTGATATAATGTTATAGTTGTGGGTAATATTTATAAATTTTGCAAAGTAAGCAAGTTGTTATAAAATATTCGTTTGGTCTGGGAATATTCTTTTTGTCGGGGAATATTCGATACGACGGCTCAATCATTAGTGGACCCCATTAACGGAAGTATTGTCGTAGTTAAAAAGCGACAAAATTATTTTTCTATAAAAAAAAATAATAACAGCGGAGGAGTTCTGCCAAAACTGTTGAACTACCCTAGTAGTAAAAAAACAAAGATGTCTGGCGCATAGTTGTATAGTAGCACACGATATTGATTATTGATGCTTACGTGAGAAGTCACTCGGTTATGCTCAATTATTACTACGAGAATTCTTTGCGTCATATCTCTTATATTATTGATTCAATTATTGTCACAAAGATCATCTCATATAATATGTTATAGTATTAAATTATTAATTGAGACGACAAGTTATAAATGATTAATAATTATTGAAAGATTAAATATGTGTTGATTAAAAATAAAATGATTTGTGGTAATATTTATTCAATCCTTGATGTATATAAAGAGTCTACATTATGAGACGTTTGTGGTAAGTTTGATTATTTTATGGGGGGCTATATGTCATCATCTAAGAGTCCTTCAAATCGATAGTAATTACCTTTGTGAATAGTAATTACCTTACAATAAATAGTATTTACCTTCGTCGATAGTAATTACCTTTGTGAATAGTAATTACCTTTCAAATAGTATTTACCTTCGTCGATAGTAATTACCTTCTTCAATAGTAATTACCTTCGTCGATAGTAATTACCTTCGTCAATAGTAATTACCCCTCGCAAATAGTAGTTGTCCCTTCATATTACCAAGAGTTAACTCGCCTCTTGATGTTCCAAGGGTTAATTACCCCTTCAAAATAGTAGTTGTCTCTTGAATATTACGAAGTCATTTTGACCCTTCGTTAAGACCAAGAGCCACCCTCGGTTTTTCTATAAATAGAAAGCTCATTCCTTCATTATTTCTTACAATTCAATGAAACTCTGAGAGAGAAACTATAGAGAGAAGAAGAAAAGTATTTTGCTACTTCACTTTTCCAATATTCAAATTTCTTCTAAGGTAGGGAATATTATTTGTTGTACTTTCATAAGGGGTGTTATTTTTTTTTATTCATGAAGAGAACTTACATTATTCCATTCTTTATTATTCATTGGAATAACTTTTGTAAAAGTGGCATACCCTATACATGACCAGTATATGCTAAATACCCTATACTTGGTGAAAACCTTATATTATTCCATTCTTATTTATTACTGTTGGAATAACTTTGTATATCGCCAAATCCCCTATACTTGGTGACATTCTTCTATTATTTTATTATTCCGCTGGAATATCCATGTTTGTTTACGCTGTGGGACTGGTTCCCTCTTTATTATTCTCTTTTTTATTATTCTATTGGAATATCCTCATGTCTTGTGTTTTACAATCAACTCGGTTCCGCTTTTTATTATTCTCGCTCTTTATTATTCTATTGGAATATCACATGCGTGTGTTTTACACCTGACCGGTTCCGCTTTATTATTCTCAGTATTTATTATTACATTGAATAACTTTGTCTATCTGATACCGCATGCATGGTGATTTCTTTGGTTATTTCATTATTTATTATACTCGGTTGGTTAAAATTTTGACTTATATACTCCATGAATTTAGTGGAATATCCTTGATATTTGCGCTTCATCCAAAGATTTTTCATGAAAATATTTTTCGAGCATTCTTGAATTTTACTCTACAAAGCAATATCATGTTGACAATTTGGACGTTATTAGTTCTGAATAAATTAATTAAATGAACTTGTTTTATTGAATTATTATGTCATTGTCATCATCCTCATGTTATATTATGTTATCTTTGGCTTACGTGCATAGATGAACTTAGTATGATTATGATCAGGGATTATTTGGTATAATCATGGCTTGATATAAATGATGTGACAAAAGTCCTCATTGGCCTGTAATGCAGTGATGGATTGTTTTTGGTATGATTATGACCAAGGGTGATTCGGTATAGTCATGACCATTGATAATTTGATGAAAATCCTTGACCGTGGTACAGGGATGATTAGATATTGTGGTTTATTCATTAAACTGAGTCTTAGTGATAAAAATTGATGAAAACCTTTTAAAACCTAAAAGATAGTAGACTTTATTTTCTACTTAACTCTTTTAATGGATTGCATATTCCGCTGCAGTTAGACTGGTTGTCTATTGTATTTTATCAGTTTAACATTGTTGAAGACTATTGATAATTTATTCTGCATTATCTTAGTTATAATATTTCTTACTAGGCTAGTTGAGCTCACCCTTTCTTTCACTGTTCTCTTGAAATGAGAATATAAATTTGGACGAGTCGGGGAAAAGAGTGATGGTCCCGAAGATAGCATTAGTAGTCCTCACTATTCTGTTAAATAGTGTGATAAAAAATGTAATAAGGACTCCTTGAGTATGGATATTGTCTAAATGACAATATTCCTATTAGAACTCTCAGTTTATGTATTGTCGTATGTTACATGACAGATGTATAATTAAGTTTGTATTTGAATTTATGTACCATGTAAGTGGCGACCCAAGATGGGTGACGTATACCTAATTTTGGGGGCGTCACAGATTAAACGAAAAATTCTTGAGAAAAACCTTAAACCAACCTACTAATTAATTAAAACTATGATCTTAATATATAGTACCATCCAAAAAATTACTCCTCTTGAGATTTTGAGCTAACCATAGACTTGAACGAATAGCCGTATAATTTTTCCTTTTTCTTTCTTTTGAACAGCATTACCATCAAACTCACCACAAAAAAGAATGCCAACAACAAAATTACCTCGCATCCAAAAAATTACTCCTCTTGAGATTTTGAGCTAACCATAGACTTGAACGAATAGCCGTATAATTTTTCCTTTTTCTTTCCTTTGAACAGCATTACCATCAAACTCACCACAAAAAAGAATGCCAACAACAAAATTACCTCGCATCCAAAAAATTACTCCTCTTGAGATTTTGAGCTAACCATAGACTTGAACGAATAGCCGTATAATTTTTCCTTTTTTTTCCTTTGAACAACATTACCATCAAACTCACCACAAAAAAGAATGCCAACAACAAAATTACCTAGCATCCAATAGTACTGATGTAAGTCCAAAGTAAATACCAACATTTACCAAACCAAGCTTTATGTTAAAACTTAGCTGCAAATCCCATTTTTTCACATACAGTAGCTCATTCGCCTACAAACTATGGTGTGACAACTGACAATGGCAGTGAAACTTACTTGGCTGTAAATCCCATTTTTCATACTAGCTAGAACGTCGAAGCACATGGAAATTGATTCCGACTTTGTTTGTGAGAAAGTTGCAAAGGCCGGGGAGCTAGCTCTTAAAGAACCACCAACTTATAAGACATTACTCAATACATAGAATTAAAAACAAGCTCAATACTTGGAATAAAAAACATTCAGAAAAACCCACGGCCATACCCTTGGGCATATCCATAAGGAGGCATCATGGGGAATCCCAGTTCAGTACTTTCCATCACACTTGATGGACAAACATGCCCTACACCACGACCAAACCCTAGGGGTTCAATACCATCCATCACACTTGACGGACCAACATGCCCTACGGCACGACCATACCCTAGGGACTCAATACTATCCATCACACTTGACGGACCAACATGCCCTACACCACTACCATACCCTAGGGCATATCCATGAGGCATCATCGGATGGCCCGAGACCAATACCATCATTCGCACCTGAACCAACATTCCCTAGTCCTCCATAAGAACTCGAAGAAGCTGGGAAAAAAGGGGTGACATTTGCGGCTGAAGCCGCAGCTGAAGCCGCCTCCATCATCATCTTCTGTTTGGCAACATTATTCTTCAGTTCCTCCATCGCCATTTTCAGCTTCTTCAGCTCATCAAGCCCGAGATTTTCCACAGTAGCTTCCAACCAATTATTTTCTTGGTCAAATTTCCTCATCTTGTCAAGCTCTTCGCCGCGCTTCTTCTCAGCCTCCAACTGGAGGATTGTCTCAGTTAGTTGCGAGTTTAGTTGGCGAACGCTAGCGTTGCGATGAGCCTCAACAAGTTGGAGGGTAGGATCAGAATTTTGGGCCGGATTAGTTCGAGCAAGGTATCGATTCACGATGGATTCGACAGAAGGGTGGCCGACGGAAAAGATATTTTTGGCCGGGGAGAAGACAATCATGGCAATGTCAACACCACAAAGGGTGCTAAGCTCGCTCGCTTTCTTGAACAAACCGGAGCGGCGTTTGGAGAAGGTGACAAGGCGGTTACTTTCGTTGGACATTCTTGTTATTTCGATCTTTTGACGACCCTTGCTCTTCCTTGCCATGCTTAAATTAAGAAGAAGGAAATTAGAAATGGTGGTGGTGGACCTGGTGGTGGTGGTGGTGTGTGTGTAATGGGAGAAACATAAGGGGATTTTATAGGGGTGATATATGCTTTGTCTCACGTGACTCTCACATGTTGTTATTTTTAGCATTTAGTTATGATATAATTGCCCATGCAATTTTTTATCTTAAAGTGTTGACTTTTTTTGAATTAGTTTACCACGTTTTATGTTAAATTATTAAACAAATTAAAAACAGAAAAAAGTAATTAATGAAATTTTTTAGTTAACAATCTAAAGAGTATAAAAATGTTAAAACTAATAAAAATCTTACACTACGCGGGACATTCTCTTGGAGAATTAGAGTGGGCTCCAGACTTAGGCTTATCCACCAAAATCCAAACTCGTATTAATATAAGAAAATGATATATTAAGAATGTTTTATATCGATTATTTTATCGTCAGTTACGTGTATAGTTATTAGTGTAATTACGTGAATAAATATTATTCACGTAAAAATAGTAGAAGTTAATAATATTAGTGTAATTAGTGTTTTTTAGGATATTTTATTTTTCAGAAATAGTAGAAGTGATGAGAAGATATTCATTGAAGATGGTCTGATACATGTAAAAATATAAATTAGAAAAGTTACATTTTATATATAATTTTATTCATGATAAACACATACCACTTATAGAATGAAAACTAATAATATTATATATTCAGGGTGTTTAATTAAAACAAAAATTAAACGATATCCCAAAAGATAATTTCAGAAGGTTCAGTAATATCAACAATATTTTCCTCATTGTTGGTCATTGGTGGAACATCAACAATATCCAATTGATGATTAACAAAGTTTGTTTCTTCCTCCATCACTTTGTTCTTTTGAGACTCCTGGAATAAATTAACCAGATGCCTCGGCGTACGACAGGTACGTGACCAATGCCCATTCATCCAACACCTAAAACAAACATCTGGTTTGTTCTTTATCTATGTTGCATTTTCTTTATTTTTACCCGATCCAGGCACTTACCACTTCTGGTGGCCTGAATTGTCGCCGTTCTGAAATTTGTTGTTATGATAGCCTCGTTTATTCTTTCGTCCCCAAGGCTTCTTATTATATGACCATCTATTGTCACGTTTATTCTGCTGGAATGACGTGCTGTTAATATCTGGCAATGGGGTAGCACCCGTTGGCCGTACTTGATGGTTTTTCAACAACAATTCATTATTCTTTTCTGCAACAAGGAGGATAGACAATAAGTCACTGAATTTTGTGAACTTACTCTATCTATATTGTTGTGACAGAATCATGTTGGTGGGATGAAAAGTTAAGTGCGTTTTCTCTAACATTTGATTTTCAGAAACTAGATCTCCGCACAAATCCAAAGTAGAGGTTATTCTATAAATATTGGAACTATATTCCGTAATTGATTTGTAATCTTGTAGCCTTAAATTAAGCCACTCAAATTTGGCATTAGGGAGAACAACCAATTTTTTGTTGTCAAATCTTTCCTTCAGTTGTGTCCATAAAGACAAAGGTTCTTTGACTGTTAAATATTCAGTCTTTAATCCTTCATCAATATGGTGACGAAGAAAAATTATGGCTTTTGTATTTTGTGCCGAAGTTGTTGTATTTCTTAATTCAATGGTCTTTTCTAACTCATTTGCACTAAGGTGCAATTCTGCATCAAGTGCCCAAGCCAAATAGTTGTCTCTAGAGATTTTCAAAATAGAAAAATCTATTTTTGCCAAGTTTGTCATCTATTCAGGGTTAAAACACAATTTTATTATTTATTAAAACAATAAATAATTGCATGTATGATATAGAAAAAATAGACTATACCACAACCTCAAGTGGTGATAAAATACAAATATAAATAATCTTATATTTATTAGCATATTATTTTAGTAAAAAGAATATGCAATCGTTAATGTATATACAAAAATATATACAAAAATGCAAATGGATCTTCACCCGCCATGCGGTAATCCACGTAAACAGATCATTTCCATAATTTAATAAAGAATGAATACAAAGGATCATTCACCATGCATTCGGTAATCCATATGGCGCTTTATTCTAACGAATAATAAAGAATGGAATAACGTAAGAATTCACCATGCATGTGATAGAAATCGCATGATGATGGAGTTTTCCCAATGTAATAATAAAGAATGGAACCAGTCAATGCGTAATCCGCACAGCATGGGATATTCAACGAATAATAAAAGAATGGAATAATGAAAGAATTTCACCGGTATACGGTATTCTGCATATATACGAGTTATTCCAATGAATAATAAAAAGAATGGAATAACGAAGAATTTCATCGGTGTATGCGGTATTCGCATATACATGTATTCCCACAATTTAATAAGTGGTAAAAAGGTTCCCACCAAGTCTTGTAAGATTAACAAGGATAGATGGTACCATTGTAAATAACAGAATTTAAAGATGGGCAATAAAATATAAATATAACTTGACAGTTAAAAAATATAATAGGCGGCAAAGCCAAGCCAATTGTAAGAATAACATTATACTATTGGTGGCATAGCCCAACCGATAGTATAATAATAAATTGTAAGAATTTAAAGGTAATTATAAGAATAAAATTATATTATTGGTGGCATAGCCCAACCGGTAATATAATAATAAATTGCAAGAATTTAATTTTACCGTCTCAGTTGGTTAGAGCTTCATGCTGATAACGTGTTATAAAACTTCAGCAAAGTGTATAAAGATACTCTTATAATTCTTTGCAAAATTTAGAGAATAAGCGAGAGAAAGAAATTTCTTCAGAGAAAATTCACTTTTCATTTTTCCTTCAGTATGCTTACCTTATATAGGCAATGCACAAGAGAAGGAGACAAAGGAAAAGAGGAGGGAGATCACAGAGGGAAACAAGGAAAGGAGGAGAGCACGGAGGAAATAGGAGAAGGGAAGGCACGGGAGATTCCCTCCTGAGGAGGTAATCCCATGCTGCATTATAACAGATCTTTAGTTTTTGTTTATTTATTAGAATGTTTTCTTTCTCTAGGCGTAAAACAAATTATAAGTTATTTAATAGTCAAATACTATAGTAGATTTCATTTTAATCCATAAATTTTAAAAATATTAGGAGATATTTTAAAAATATTGTATTTTAAATATTATCATGTTTATCATATGGCTGAATTATACATTTATGCCACCAAATTACCATTCAATTTTAAAATAATCACTCAATTGGCAGAGTGAAAACTTTTATCCCCAGGCCATAATTAACACAAACATCAAGTAGTAAATAGAAACAAAGTGGAAAAAGGATTTTTTTTTTTTTAATGATCCAATATTCTTGGAAAACAAAGAAATGTGATAAATATGATCAGTTCGAGAATAAAAGATAAAATATTTTACTATATTCACTTTCAATATTTGTTTTACTTTAGGAATTGTAAATTCTTTTTTTTTTTTTTAACAGATGGGCCTCTTAAAAGAATAGGAAATTAAATACATGAAGGAAAATGTTGATTAATATGTCAATATAATATTAGCTTCATAAGAAATATGCAGCTTAATTTTAATTCACTGGTCATTTGCAATTTCATGTCTTTGCCGAATAATGTTTATGATGAATTATTACAACTAAAACGTCATGATTCCCCATAAATTTCATCTATAGTACTCGAACCCTATTGATGATATTAATTAAGCAATCTAAATGTTACTAAACCTTAATTCCTACCTATCTCTCATAAATAATGTGATAAAATAAATAGCCCACATTCCCCCATAGTTAATTTCATCTACATAAAACCCTAAGTCTTTCACTCTGTCTCAGTCGGAAACCCTACTAGTAAATAATCTCATATGAGAAATAAAACCCTAAACAAATTCAAAGTTGGAGGGTAGGATCGGAATTTTGGGCTGGATTAGTTCGAGCAAGGTATCGATTCACGATGGATTCGACAGAAGGATGGCCGAAAGAAAAGACCTTTTTGGCCGGGGAGAAGACAATCATGGCAATGTCAACACCACAAAGGGTGCTAAACTCGCTCGCTTTCTTGAACAAACCGGAGCGGCGTTTGGAGAAGGTGACAAGGCGGTTACTTTCGTTGGACATTCTTGTTATTTCGATCTTTTGACGACCTTTGCTCTTCCTTGCCATGCTTAAATTAAGAAGAAGGAAATTAGAAATGGTGGTGGTGGACCTGGTGGTGGTGGGGTGTGTGTAATGGGAGAAACATGAGGGGATTTTATAGGGGTGATATATGCTTTGTCTCACGTGATTCTCACATGTTATTTTTAGCATTTAATTATGATATAACTGCCCATGCAATTTTTTATCTTAAAGTGCTAACTTTTTTTGAATTAGTTTACCACGTTTTATGTTAAATTATTAAACAAATTAAAAACAGAAAAAAATAATTAATGAATTTTTTTACTAAACAATCTAAAGAGTATAAAAATGTTAAATCTAATAAAAATCTCACACTACGCGGGACATTCTCTTGGAGAATTAGAGTAGGCTCCAGACTTAGGCTTATCCACCAAAATCCAAACTCGTATTAATATAAGAAAATGATATATTAAGAATGTTTTATATCGATTATTTTATCGTCAGTTACGTGTATAGTTATTAATGTAATTACGTGAATAAATATTAGTGATAATATTTTAAAAAATATATAACAAGTGAGATCTTATAATTTTTACTAATCACATGTATTGATAAAATTTTATAATTATAAATCGACATAAATTTATCATAATACATAGCATATAGCATTACACATTAATATATTTTTCTTTGGTGACTCCCAAAATACTTCATGGCGAAACAGTATTTGTATTTGACAAAATTTTGCCACGTTCATAATATTTCCTAATTTCCTATGACCATTTTGCATTGATTAAAATTTTCCATTTGAAGCAAGTATATATATAATCATTTATGATGACGTTGCACAACTTATTTGCGTAATGTTCAATTAAGTTGGATACTATAATTAAATGTTTAAATCCAAAAATAATATATTTTGGGAAAACTATTAATTAATTTCATTGGATGATCCAATCGCCTTAATTATTTTATATCAATGATGTATTTTATTTTATATTTATGATATATCTAATGAGTTATTTTATATTATAACTCACAATTTGGACAATTATAAGACAGTACTCAAGATCTTTAAAAAAATTCATACAATTTATAAGACAGTACTCAAGATCTTTAAAAAAATTCATTCCACTTAACTAAATTTTTCTTAATTAGGGTTTTAAGCATTGAGAGTAGCTAGGTTTATATAGTCATCCGATGGCTAAAACACATTCAATAGAGCAAAAGCTTGGCAAAATGGAGGATTTTCAAAGTCTTCATAGACAAGGGAATTACGGAAATTTGATGGCAAAGCTCATGATCTAACCCCGATGTGGTTTGACAATGTTGCTACAACTTGAAAATAATTTTGTTTCTTCATATATGTTTCTCTTTCAATATAATGACCAACCTTGAAATTAAATAACAAAAAATTATACATTACGTAGCTTATATCAAGACATTTTATTTTATTTTTGAATTAAAACCCAGAGTAATACAAATGTAACAAATCTAAAAGTTTTGAATGGGCCACAAAGAGTTGCAATATTACAATAAGATTAAACGAAAAATTCTTGAGAAAAACCTTAAACCAACCTACTAATTAATTAAAACTATGATCTTAATATATAGTACCATCCAAAAAATTACTCCTCTTGAGATTTTGAGCTAACCATAGACTTGAACGAATAGCCGTATAGTTTTTCCTTTTTCTTTCCTTTGAACAGCATTACCATCAAACTCACCACAAAAAAGAATGCCAACAACAAAATTACCTCGCATCCAAAAAATTACTCCTCTTGAGATTTTGAGCTAACCATAGACTTGAGCGAATAGTAGTATAATTTTTCCTTTTTCTTTCCTTTGAACAACATTACCATCAAACTCACCACAAAAAAGAATGCCAACAACAAAATTACCTCGCATCCAATAGTACTGATGTAAGTCCAAAGTAAATACCAACATTTACCAAACCAAGCTTCATGTTAAAACTTAGTCAAGAATCTCATTTTTTTCACATACAAGAGTGGCTCGTTCGCCTTTCTGGTGTGGTGTGACAACCCATACAATGGCGATGAAACTTACTTGGCTGCAAATCCCATTTTTCATACTAGCTAGAACGTCGAAGCACATGGAAATTGATTCCGACTTTGTTTGTGAGAAAGTTGCAAAGGCCGGGGAGCTAGCTCTTAAAGAACCACCGATTTATAAGACAGTACTCAATACTTAGAATTAAAAACAAGCTCAATACTTGGAATTAAAAACATTCAGAAAAACCCACGGCCATACGTTTGGGCATATCCATAAGGAGGCATCATGGGGAATCCCAGTTCAGTACGTTCCATCACACTTGATGGACCAACATGCCCTACACCACGACCAAACCCTAGGGGCTCAGTACCATCCATCACACTTGACGGACCAACATGCCCTACGACACGACCATACCCTAGGGACTCAATACTATCCATCACACTTGACGGACCAACATGCCCTACACCACTACCATACCCTAGGGCATATCCATGAGGCATCATGGATGGCCCGAGACCAATACCATCATTCGCACTTGAACCAACATTCCCTAGTCCTCCATAAGAACTCGAAGAAGCTGAGAAAAAAGGGGTGACATTTGCGGCTGAAGCCGCAGCTGAAGCCGCCTCCATCATCATCTTCTGTTTGGCAACATTATTCTTCAGTTCCTCCATCGCCATTTTCAGCTTCTTCAGCTCATAAAGCCCGAGATTTTCCACAGGAGCTTCCCACCAATTATTTTCTTGGCCAAATTTCCTCATCTTGTCAAGCTCTTCGCCGCGCTTCTTCTCAGCCTCCAACTGGAGGATTGTCTCAGTTAGTTGCGCGTTTAGTTGGCGAACGCTAGCGTTGCGATGAGCCTCAACAAGTTGGAGGGTAGGATCGGAATTTTGGGTCGGATTAGTTCGAGCAAGGTATCGTTTCACGATGGATTCGACAGAAGGGTGGCCGAAGGAAAAGACCTTTTTGGCCGGGGAGAAGACAATCATGGCAATGTCAACACCACAAAGGGTGCTAAGCTCGCTCGCTTTCTTGAACAAACCGGAGCGGCGTTTGGAGAAGGTGACAAGGCGGTTACTTTCGTTGGACATTCTTGTTATTTTGATCTTTTGACGACCCTTGCTCTTCCTTGCCATGCTTAAATTAAGAAGAAGGAAATTAGAAATGGTGGTGGTGGACTTGGTGGTGGTGGTGTGTGTGTGTAATGGGAGAAACATGACGGGATTTTATAGGGGTGATATATGCTTTGTCTCACGTGATTCTCACATGTTGTTATTTTTAGCATTTAATTATGATATAACTGCCCATGCAATTTTTTATCTTAAAGTGTTGACTTTTTTTGAATTAGTTTACCACGTTTTATGTTAAATTATTAAACAAATTAAAAACAGAAAAAAGTAATTAATGAAATTTTTTAGTAAACAATCTAAAGAGTATAAAAATGTTAAATCTAATAAAAATCTTACACTACGTGGGGACATTCTCTTGGAGAATTAGAGTGGGCTCCAGACTTAGGCTTATCCACCAAAATCCAAACTCGTATTAATATAAGAAAATGATATATTTAGAATGTTTTATATCGATTATTTTATCGTCAGTTACGTGTATAGTTATTAGTGTAATTACGTGAATAAATATTAGTGATAATATTTTTAAAAAATATATATAATAAGTGAGATCTTTTTATAATTTTTACTAATCACATGTATTGATAAATTTTATAATTATAAATCGACATAAATTTATCATAATACATAGCATGACACATTAATATAGTTTTCTTTTAGTGACTCCCAAAATACTTCATGGCGAAACAGTATTTGTATTTGACAAAATTTTGCCACATTCATAATATTTCCTAATTTCCTATGACCATTTTGCATTGATTAAAATTTTCCATTTGAAGCAAGTATATATATAATCATTTATGATGACGTTGCACAACTTATTTGAGTAATGTTCAATTAAGTTGGATAATATAATTAAATGTTTAAATCCAAAAAATAATATATTTTGGGAAAACTATTAATTAATTTCATTGGATGATCCAATCGCCTTAATTATTTTATATCAATGATGTATTTTATTTTATATTTATGATATATCTAATGAGTTATTTTATATTATAACTCACAATTTGGACAATTATGGTTATCAACTCATTAATCACTTGGTAATAAAAATATAAAATGGTTCTCACTTGTTAATTGATTTTGAATATTATGACCCACAGTTACAAATTAACGCGGCCCTATGTACAGATATTGTTTTTATAAAACATTAATTGTCACAATTAATTTGGACAATTATGATTTGAGTCCTGCTATGTATTGTGATAAATTTATATTTATATATGCTTATCGATATATAGGATTAGTGGGAATATATAAGTGGGTCCCTTTTATTACAATCTCTCCAAAAAGATTATCATTATACTTATCCATGTAACTGATAATGATCAAAAAATCGACCTAAACTTATCATTTTCCTTATGGTTATAATTTAAACTTTAAAGATATTGTGTCATTTATAATACTAATTAACAATAAAAAGAGGTAATCTTTTGTAAAACAAAAAGAATTGACATATTAGATATTTTATTGTGAAGTAGAGGGAATAATAAAACTTAACATATATATGGAAAAAATATTTAAATTCTTCGTTTCAATTTTATAAGATCATCTTTTACATTTGAAAATCAATTTTAGACTTTTGCAAGCTCAAAAAATGATGAGATTTATTAAAATTACAAATAAATCTTATAATTAGTAGTATTTTTTAGATAATTTATAAAAATTATTCATTATTTTTTTTTAAACTCACTAATTTTTTTTTAAGAGGGGTCACTTTTTCTAAACAACTCCTACTAGCAAAGATTAAATTAAAGTTACAAAAATCAAGAGGAGGCACCCCTACTATCTTTTTTTTTTTTTTGTTAGAGGTGGGAGTTAGGGGAGTGCTTATTATCTTCTATTGTATTAATTTCCATCGTAATAATGTTTATAAATTCAATTCAATTAAATTTAAACTTTCCTAGCTAGAATATTATTAACAATCAAATTAGAAAATATGTATGTATATATCTAAGAGTTGTTGAGCTTCAATTTAAATTCAGTGTTGATTCACAATTCTATGACGTTTAGTGCTTATGGTGGATTAATTATCTTGATACCACTTTTTTAAGCAAAATGCAAAAAAACTATTTCATTTCTGAAATTAACTTCCTTAAACTAATGCAATTAATTAAGTTAAACCTACTTATCACTGATAATTAATATTTAATTCATGTGATAAAAATTACTTCAAACTGTATTTCACTCATATTATGCTAATCACATTCCGTAGAATCATATGTGAATAGTATCAATCAGAAATTAACATAGTCTAGCCCTAATAACACTTTCTCATTAAGAAAACCTGGTTGCATTCTCATATAAACAAATTCAAAGATGACAATTTAAATTTTATTTTGGTCATTACATTCCATTATAATATAATTTTTGAGTCATGGCTCAAACGCATGAATGATGTGTTTGATTCCAATTTCGTTATGATCTGATTCTGATTCCACGACCATCATTAATTTTAACTGTCCTAAATGATTTTGTCCGACGAAACGGCCTATAAATATATCATTTCTAATTATATACACCCTAAAAGAATATGTTGATATTGAATGACGATAATATAATTATTATTAGATTCATATATATACTCTATTACGTAAAAAAGGACAATATCAATCTGAGTTCTTATTAGATAGAAACAGAGATATAGAGTGATATATAGAGAGAAATTGGGAGGAAGAATGATAGAATCTCAATATTCTTCACTGAGATTGTTAGAGAGAAGAGAGAGAAAAATAATACTTATACCAGGTATTGTTACTATACCGTATATATGGTATATAATACCCCTTTTAGTCCAGGTACCGTATAATATACTTATACCAGGTACCTATACCGCAACAATATAGTATAGTATACTGTATTGTTGCGGTATTATATACGTATTATTATCTAATATGGTATAGTCATATTATAACATATACCATATATAATACCAGGTACCGTATTATATATAATACCAAGTACCGTATTAATACGGTATACCAGGTACCGTATATACTTATGTTACTATACCGTATTATATATGATTTTGTTGATATCATATTATATACCAGGTGTAATACCATTAGTCCAGTTCTTATTATCTTTAGTCCAGTTACTACATGTTACTCTAAAAGGGGAAAAAAAGGTACTTAGCCTTAATATCCTCTATGATTTTGTGACAACAATCTGAGTTAATAATTTTATGTTGTATATTTAAAATTTTACACAGTATTTTTTTATCTAAGCACATTGGCTAATCTAATCTACAGCCTTAAATTCTTTATTCTAAAATTTCAAGGCCCTTCTAAAATATAATATAGCCAACTAATGTAGTTGGCCATGTCATTAAGTCATGCAAGCCAAAGTTAAGTCTTCAATCCTCTGACCTACATAAAATTCATACTAATAAAAGGGTGAAAGTCAAGAAATTTTCAACTATATAAAAATTATATGGATTTCTAAGTTGAAAATTCAACATGGTTAGCTCAATAATAGTTGATTAGGGAGCCTATTTGAAAAAGCACATGTCATGACTTCAATACTCTATAAAAATAATAATTGTATTTAGACTACTTAAACATCTTATTTTAGTTACAAAATTAGAGATACACATTCAATATTAAAAATTGTAACTATAATTGTCGTTTTTAAAATGTAACTATAATTTTAGAAGCAATAGAATTAATTGAGCTGAAATTATTTCTACTAATAAGTACTATTATTTTGCTACTTTGATTTTGCTTTTCAAATAAAAAGGTTGGAGTAGTAAAAACATACTTATTGTACCGGAAAATACCAAATTAATATTCAAAAGTAACCTAAAAAAAAGTTAAGCTTGTTAAAGTTGGTCGATTATTATCACATTATTAACACGCGAGAGAAATTAAACCTTACTACCGCAGTATCAACGTCATATTGATGAATTGGCTAAAATTAACCACTAAGAAAAATAAAAAGAAAAAAAGCAAGGATATATATATATATATATATATATATATATATATATATATAGGACCCACATGCGGAAAGGTCCGATGTTAAGAGAGATGCTAAAAATGAGAAAGCAAGTTATAGCAAATGGTGTTTATACTTTATAGTGCCTTAACTCATCACTAAATTATTGCTAGATTTAGCAACCCAGATTAAAAAAAAAAAAAAAAAAGTCATTTGCAGTACTGTGTTTACAAACCAACTTAACTACCACAACACAATGCTGCCGAAGGTAAAAAGATATTATTTTGAACTAACATAAAATCAAGTTGCTATAGTTAAGTTAAGTTGTTATGCAATAGTGTTGCAGAGACTCATTTTTTTAAATACTAACCCTTAGATCTTGCAGGGATGGACAAGATCTGGTGGCAAGATCTAACGGTAATCATTGACTTAATAGAATGTCCATGCATATGATCTTTTTTAGTTAGTATTCAACCCAAAATTGATTTTTTTTTACGTTTTCCTTTTTGGTTATGAAGCTTTAAAGAAATTAAGTGAAGGATTTCTCTGCGGTAACAATTCTGGTTTATGTGGTGATGGATTTTCTTCATTGAGAGTTTGCAATTCTTGGGATGATCTAAGCATCAACCAAATTGAACCCTTTTCACCTACCAGAAATAGTACTTCTCCAAAACATGTTCCCATGAATGCCAAGTTTCATACAAATTGCAACCAAACCCATTGCTCAAAATCATCAAAACTCCCACAAATGGTCATTGTTTCTGGGGTAATCACAGCCTCAATCACATTAATGGTTGTGGGATTTTTGTGTTTTTTCGATATCGTAGGCATAAACAGAAAATAGCCATCACATCTGATCATACTTCTGATGACCGGCTTAGCGTTAACGAGAACAAGGATTTCTACTCAAGAAGTGTCTCTCCACTTGTAACTCTCGACTATAGTAATAAATGGGATCCAATGGTTAGTTATCAGATAGGCAGCGACGATTCGGATAAGTTTCTACAAAGGTTCAAGTTCAATCTTGAAGAAGTTGAGTCTGCAACGCAGTATTTTTCGGAGGTGAATTTGTTGGGGAAGTGCAAATTCTCAGCTGTTTATAAAGGGATTTTGAAGGATGGATCAGTTGTAGCTATTAAGAGCATTAATGTGATCAGCTGTAAGTCGGAGGAAGCCGAGTTTATGAATGGGTTAAGGTTATTGACCTCTTTGAGACATGAAAACCTTGCTAGGCTTAGAGGCTTTTGTTGTTCAATGAGCAGGGGGAATGATTTCTCATTTATGATTTTGCTTCTAAAGGAACTTTGTCACTATATCTGGACTCAGAAGCAGCCACATTCTTGACTGGCAAACTCGGATTTTGCAAAAGGTTAGTACCATAACTTATTTACCAGTTACATATAAACTTAAATTTTTAGCTCATTAGACTGCACTTTGCCGATGGGTCAAAAGAATAGTATATGATCTTGTCTAATAGATCCTCTTGGTATGATCTATTATGGTAGATTTATGCTTATGTAAAATGGAAAAACGTCGTTGTTAGCATGATATATACATTGTTGACGCCTCTACGATAGCTTAAGCTATTAGATACATTAGTTATTTTACTTGGTAGCAAAGCGGTGTGTGCAAGTCTGAGTTCAAATCTTCCCACTAATAACTCTTGAGAGTACTTCATAATTCATATACCTTTTGGGCTGCTTTGCCTAATATCTTCAACTTTTTGGCTAAAAAATTAATGAGCATATAAATTCAATGCGATAATAGACATAAGATGAGGCAATGTATGCGCATTTAATTTTGAGTGAGATGGCTAACTGAAATAGCATGTCAAATGATATAATACAGCAATCTTGCTAGCTTTCCTTCCTGTTCATGCCAAAGATATCTGTTGAGAAAGTTGTCGTTGATCGTGATTTAATCCAATAATTATGGATTCGGTCTTCTAAAACTCATTGGCGATGATATTATCTTCTCATTTTTCAAGGTCAAGTCTTGTTGGCTTAGGCTATTCTGCACCCAAGTACATTACCACTGACCGTTTTACAGAAAAGAGCGACGTTTACGCATTTGGAGTGATTATCCTTCAGATTCTCTCCGGTAAAACAAATCTCACTACTCCGGTGCAACTGGCAGCTGAATCATGCAAATACGAAGATTTCATTGATGAAAATTTGAAGGGAAATTTCTCTAAATTGGAGGCAGATAAATTAGCAAAAATAGCGCTAGATTGCATCGATGAGCTTCCAGATTGCAGGCCTACCATGAAGGCAGTGATTCAAGATCTAGGCAACCTTACCTTGTTAACTTCATGAAGTGCTTTGTTTTTGCTGAAGCTGTTGCTTTTTCTCTCATTATTGAAGACTAGAGAGATTTATTAAATGTATAGCAGAGCTAGTGAGAAATATGTGGGAAATAAAATACCCCACTTTGCACTTGGCAGATATTTCATCAATGGAAGCTTATCTAAAAGAAAAATCCACAAAGCTTATAGTACTGCAAATATGAAATTCACCATGAATGTGACATTCCTGTTGGATTATCTATCAACATCTCACAACACCTACCAACAAACTGGACAACATTCAAAATTTCCATTTCATCTATTGTACTTCTTATAATGTACATCACAACTATTTCAGAACCATCCCTCCTACTATTTTTTTCTCATATTAAGAGAATTCTCTCAGTTTCTACAAAAGTATAATCAAGTTTCCTGTCCCTTTGAAGGCTTCTTCCAGGCGCAAAAGGCCAAGCCCACGAGATCCAAATGCAGTATTGACAGTCCCGGCCTTCTTGCCAGATGCAGCTACCATAACTTCTGATCCAGGAGCAACTTTCTGCTCCAACTCTGGAAGGACAGAAGAAGCTTAAAATAAGATAATTAACAAAATGTCATTAACAATGAAACGGGGGTTGTTCTACCATTTCCAACATCATCAAGAAATTTAATGGAATTAAGCGCTTTCGAACTACCCCACGGTGATGTGCGGGAGCAATAAGTTCTTGACCAACATAACACCCTTTGTCAAAGCTTTTGGCATTCAGACCAGCAAAGTTGTATTCTAGTGGAATTGCCTCACCTACAAAGGTTAATCACAAATTCAGATTGAAATTACAAACTTGAGGCCTTTAATAAGCTGGAGCTCGGTTATGATAGCGCTGGAAGTTCGGCTTACAATTCCAAATCAATAGAATAGTAGAAATATCAGGTGTAGAAAATTAAATAGTAAAGTAAAGAAAAGTAACTACAATGTCACCATGCAGTGAACAGGTCTAAATAGACAAGAACTTTCTAAATATTATGTCACCATGCAGTGGAGAGGTCTTGGACCCATAATATGTGCACCGTGATAACCATCAGTTAGGATAAAAAGTTCATATATGACCAGTAAAAAGTTCATAATTTGACTCGTTTGCTCACAAGAAGGTGTAAAAGATACCAGACAAGTCAAGCTTTGGCTTGCCAAACTAAGGCTCAAATAATATTTAAAAGGGTTGAGTTATTAACGAGTTTCATGAGCTTGCTTCAGCTCAATTAGCTCGTGAAGCTCGTTTAGTAGGTCATTTAGCTCATCAAATTTGTTTAATATCTCATTTAGCTCAAAAGTCAAATTTTACATACAAATTAAATTGTTACAACTTAGTGATTTACAATATCGTTTTAAGTTGTAACAAAATTCACTTATGATATACCAGAGAACATATACAAAATATAATATATCTATAGACTTATAGCTTATGGAGTGAATTTATGGAGCATGTAACCATGGAAGAAGATAGACTGAGATATGACTTACTAAACGATCATTATGAGATTATACAATATTATATTATTATATCTATGTATATTCATGGAATGCACAAGTAAATACATGAACAAGAATTCGAAAGAGGGTAATAGAATGCACTTGACTCGACATTGAAATTGTTTAGCTAAACAAGTTGAGTTCAGTTTCCCAAAATAGCTTGTTGGATAAGTCGGTCCCAGTTATTACCTAAGTGATGGGGACTCTAAATCAAAAACAAAGAAGAGATTTTTTATATTTATTATTTGGAGTTTTTATTATGTTTAATATAAAAATACTTGATGTGATTTATGTATTTTATTTATTAGTAGGGATTTAAGACATTAATTAGTGATTAGGAATTATTAATAAGGGTATTTTAGTCGTTTAGTACTTTTATTATTACCTAAGTAATATTAGGGTTTTGTCTCCTTAAATATTGATCCCACAAATCATTTAGACTATGTACTATTGATATTGAAGTTGATTATTTTATTCAAAAAAAATGATGCAGGACAAATTTAAGATGAAGAATTAACGAAAAATAAACTAGAATTTAAATTACACGTTTAAACCACTAAAATCTCAAGTGTATCAACTTCACTCATCAACACCAAGACAGATAAAATACCTCTACGGTATAAATAAAATAATCAACTTCAATATCAATAGTATGTAGTCTAAATGACTTGTGGGGATTACATCAATATTTAAAGAACAAAACTCTAATATTACTTGGGGAATAATAAAAGTACTAAACGACTAAAATACTCTTAATAATAATTCTTAATCACTAATTAATGTCCTAAATCCTCACTAATAAATAAAATACTTAAATCACATTAACTACTTTTATATTAAACATAATAAAAACTCCAAATAATAAATATAAAAAATCTCTTTTGTTCTTAACTTGGAGCCCCCATTATTGAATACAAAAACGATACTCTCATCAATTCTCTTTTCAAAAAAATTTGAGCATTACCATGTGATCATGTTGTCAAGGGGTTCCAAAATGTTCTTCCCTTGCAGAGGAGTTTGTGGCTTATTCTATCATATTATAAAACTCGGGGTTGAGTTTTCTCCAAAAAGAGAAGAATGATGGAGACTCCAAGTTTAGAACAAAGAAGAGATTATTTATATTTATTATTTGGAGTTTTTATTATGTTCAATATAAAAGTAGTTGATGCGATTTATGTATTCTATTTATTAGTGAGGATTTAGGACATTAATTAGTTATTAGGAATTATTAATAAGGAATTTTAGTCGTTTAGTACTTTTATTATTCCCCAAGTAATATTAGGTTTTTGTCTATTTAAATATTGATGTAATTCACACAAATCATTTAGACTACATACTATTGATACTGATATTGACTGTAAATTCTTGCCATACTAGACCTGTTTGATTAAATGAGCCTAGAATTCTCATGAACGAGCAGGGTAGCTTGCAAGTAGCCTGGTTAATTTTCAACCCTACTCTCGAGCATCTAAACAATGTCCCAAGCCTTAAACGAAAAAGATCTCAGAGTAACCAAGTTCACAAGAACTCACGTGTTGTATTGGATGGAAAGATACCAAGTTCACAAGAACTCACGTGTTGTATTCGAAAAATCCAAGGCATTCCAATCTGGGATCCATGTACCATTGCCATCCAAGATTATTTCCTCGTGAAGCTGAAATGCCTGAGCGATCAACAGTGCCACCGTATCCAACTCCAGCATCCTCTGGTTCTTCTAAAGAAGATAACTTTTCAGTTAAATTCCCACCATAACGCTGCCAACAAGAGAATTCCTCTGCTACATTCTCAATCTCAACCTTAGACCTCAACCGGTATCTACAACATTAACACAAACAATAAGTTACTAGAAAGTAAAAGCGGCTTTTGATAACGGGAAGAAAAGCAATGTCATTCAAAACAATCATTGTAAACTGAGTATTGCGGTGAGATCTCCTAGTCTCCTACGAGAAGAAACAAAATCACAAAAGGCAGAATGAATCATATTCAACTCAACACTTTAAGCAAGCATTAGTTAAGGACATGGACATCTGGTTTCCTTTTACCATATATTACGTGTCCACAATATTTTGTTGCACTATTATTGCCACATTGATTTCCAGCATAATTCTAAGTAATTTTATGTTGTGCACTAAATAGTGAGATATTTATGTCTAAAATGTAAAAGAGAACTTGTAATAACTCCATGACAAACAAGTGCAGAATAGAAGGTAAATAAATATTCCAAACATTGGATGTGGCATTAGAAAGTCATTTCCAATATGGTTCTTGATGTCGTACAATGTTGAAACTAATCATTCAGTCCTCATATTTGAATCGCCAATCACGGTTGTCAGCACGAGTTTTTATTATAATTCTAAGCAGTGTCCACTTACTCAAATTCAATATACATGAATTAACATTTAAAATTTAGTAGTAGTCCTAACTTTCACTTGTAAGGTCTGATACTGAAAGCGAGTCTTGTTAGGGAGCGAGGGGCCTAGGTTTGATATTATGGTGGAATGAGAGCACCTCGAGAGATAAATAGGTAATAAAGGTTTGTTCATTTACCGTCCAGAAATGTGTTGAATATAATATGATTTACCATGAAATCACAACAAACAACAAAACAAGAAAAGCAAGTCTAGTTCTTTGCTTTTAAGACATCATAAAGGAGAGAAAGGAGTGTTAAGCCGAGCAATATCACAAACCTTGACATGGAAAAGCAAGTCTAGTTCTTTGCTGTATTATTATTTGATGGCAAAACTCGCGATCTAACGCTGATATGGTTTGACAATGTTGCTACAACTTGGAAATAATTTTTTTTCTTCATATATGTTTCTCTTTCAATATAATGACCAACCTTGAAATTAAACAACAAAAATTATTCATTACGTAGCTTATATCAAGACATTTTATTTTATTTTTGAATTAAAACCCCGGAGTAATACAAATGTAACAAATCTAAAAGTATTGAATGGGCCACAAAGAGTTGCAATATTACAATAAGATTAAGCGAAAAATCTTGAGAAAACCTTAAACCAACCTACTAATTAATTAAAACTATGATCTTAATATATAGTACCATCCAAAAAATTACTCCTCTTGAGATTTTGAGCTAACCATAGACTTGAACGAATTGCCGTATAATTCTTCCTTTTTCTTTCTTTGAGCAGCATTACCATCAAACTCACCACAAAAAAGAATGCCAATAACAAAATTACCTCGCATCCAATAGTACTGCTGTAAGTCTAAAGTAAATACCAACATTTACCAAACCAAGCTTCATGTTAAAACTTAGTTTGCAAATCCCATTTTTTTCACATCAAGATGGCTCGTTCGCTTCTAAAACGTGGTGTGACAACCGACAATGGCGATGAAACTTACTTGGTTGCAAATCCCATTTTCATATACTAGCTAGAACGTCAAGCACATGGAAATTGATTCCGACTTTGTTTGTGAGAAAGTTTCAAAGGCCGAGGAGCTAGCTCTTAAAGAACCACTAAAAATCAACTTGCAGACATCCTTAACAACCACTGGCCGGCTACATCCATCACCGCTCCAGTTAATTTATGTCTGACAACCTTCATGTTGATGCACCACCATTGGCTTGAGCTAGCTAGAGGGGAATATATTATAGCACAGATATTTATTTCCATGCACAAATTAACATTATTATCCTATGTACTATTGAATAGTAAAAAGAGGATACAAAAGGTTAGAAACCTTATCATTAGATTAAATGCTGCGACCATTCGCATAAACTAATGTTTCTCTAATTACTTTTTAATACAAATGCACGCCTAGGGTGTTTCTTCTTCATTTGTTTAATTCACGTACGGCAAATTAAGCAGCAACTATTAACAATCTTCCTTTGTTAGTTTTGTGACCTTAATATATACCTTTGTTTCAGAAATCAGATTTTAAGTTATTTTCTTCCAACTTGAAAACATGAAATTAAAAAGAGAGTAATTAATTAATCTTTGAAACATAAAATTAATTAAAAATACGATAAAAGACACCAAGGAAAATGAATAGAGAATTAATAAAAGAAATTAACCATTTATTAGTAGCATTGATTAATTTCCCTACACCCTTCTCACTAGATACATGGAAATTATAACATAAAAGGAGCTTGGCTTGATCACCCAAAACAAAGCTCGATACTTAGAATTAAAACATTGAGAAAAAACCCGGCTATACCCTTGGGCATATCCATAAGGAGGCATCATGGGGAATCCCAGTTCAGTACTTTCCATCACACTTGATGGAGCATCATGCCCTACACCACGACCAAACCCTAGGGGCTAAATAGCATCCATCACATTTGACGGACCAACACGCCCTACGCCACGACCATACCCTAGGGGCTCAGTACCATCCATCACATTTGACGGACCAATATATTGAGAAACGGATGGATATGAATGAGAAATTGATGGCCTACTTTATGAAGGCTTAATGGAAATCAATGATGGAATTAATTGGATATTTGGCAGTTACGAACTTAACTCTTGATATAAGATTATTCTCCGAGGATGTAAAAAGTGTGGATTTTTGGGGGGAAATAATTAGTTTAGGCCTTCTTCCTTGTTCTTCTTTCCTGCTCGGTGATAATCCTTCTACACACGGTCGAGTTTGCTTCAGAGCATTGTTGTATCTCGGGAGACAATTTATCCTACCACGGCCAAATATTGTCTTAAGGAAACCATTCTTACAGGCCTCAAAGCTACAATCTAGTCTGTTCAACGTCCATTGTATTAAGGTTAAATTTGTTTTATTTTTATTTTGGGTTTTACTTTAATATCAATATAGAATTCTTTTCCGAATTTTATTGTATTTCTGCTTCTGCAAAAAGATTATTACTAACGTGGTTAACAATCTTAAGACAATATTTCTAGTTTGGTTAATTTTTTTTTAAGTTGCAGATTATACCTTTGCTTTGGAATACCTTGACTTGGTTTTCTTATTTGGATTGTTCTTGGTTAATACTCACTTGGACCGTTCTAGAATATTTAAATAATAATATGTTTCTTATTCAAAACAGTTGTTGTTTGCTATTTTTTTAGACTAACTTAGTCTGTTTGTATTTTCAGAATGAATATTATTCCTGATCATGAAATTGTTCCAAGCGGTCCACGAAACAATCTAGGTTCGGTTCACAAATGGCACTAGATGGACGAGCGTGTCTCGGTTCACGAACATTGGTTACAGTCCTATATCTGAATCTGGTTTCCAAATTGTAGCTCCCCGTCAAACCATACCTGTCAATCACAGCAAAAAACCAGAAAAATTTACTGGTGTGAATTTTAAGACTTGGCAACAGAAAATGTTGTTTTACCTTAATATGCTGAATTTGGCTAATTGCTTGAAGGATGATCCTCCTGTTATCGAGAGATGATGAGGTGGATAATGTCACCTTCTACAATCTGATTGAGACATGGAAACAATCGATTTCCTTTCTTTGTAATTACATTTTGAGCAGTCTAACGATGCACTTTATAGTGTATACGATATTAAAGCAACGACAAAGGAACTTTGGGAATCCTTGGACCGAAAATCTGGATCGAGAAGATCTTTGGCGCTAAGAAATATTTAGTGAGCCAATTCTTGAATTTCCAAATGGTTGATTCAAAAGCTGTTGTGAATCAAGTTCAAGAACTGCATCTGATTATCCATGGGATTGATGCTGAATGTATGGTAATTAGTGAATCTTTCCAAGTGACTTGTATTATTAAAAAGTTACCACACGTTGGAAAGACTTCAAAAATTACCTTAAGCATAAGCGAAAGGAGATGACAGTTGAAGAGCTAATTGTTAGACTTACGTATTGAGGAAGACAACAAAGGCTCGGAGAAGAAATTCTCCAACATTGCCCACCGATCCGAGGCTAGCTAGGGTGAATGTGGTGGAGGTCGATAAAGACTCGAAGAAAGGCAAAAAGCCTCAATCTGGGTCCAAATTGGTCCTAAGGGTGGCATTTCCAAGAAACCAAAATTTAATGGAAAATGCTACAATTGCAACAAAATGGCGGGCACAAGTTCTCTAAATGTAGGTTTGCTAGAAAGTTGAAGCCTAATGAAGCACATATTGTGGAAGAAATTGCTAGAAAGTGTCGACATCAACTTATGTCTTTGTGATTTACTGAAGTCAACCTCGTTGACTCAAATCCATGGGAATGGTGGTTTGGATCTGGGTCTTCTGCGTCGTGTGTCTTTGTGTGAAAGATTCCTTTCTTGAACTAGTTCCCAGCAGAATGGGGAGAAGCTCTACATGGCGATCTTTGCAACTTCCAAGATCGAGGAAGTGGTGCTTGTAATTACGAAGATGACTTTAGGAAAAGAATTGAATCTAAAGAATGTTACATATGTTCCTAAAATTAGGAAGAATCTTGTATCTGGTAGCCTCCTAAGCACTTCATGGTTTTAGGATGGTATTTGAATCGACAAGTTTGTTTTGTCAAAAGGGGGAATGTATGTGGGAAAGGGGTATGTTTGTAATGACATGTGGAAAATTAATGCCATCTTTAGTAAGTCCAAGGCAATGATTAATAATAAGAATAATAATTCTTCTGCTTATATCATTGAGTCACTTAATTTATGGCATAGTAGACTTGGACATATAAATTATGATACCTACGTGGGGTTAATTAATTTACAACATATTCCAACATTCCAAATTGATCATAAACATAAATGTGAAATTTGTGTTGAATCAAAATTAACAAGATCTTCATTTCATACAGTTGAAAGAAATACAGAACCACTTGATCTGATACATAGTGATGTATGTGATTTAAAATTTATCTAAACAAGGGGGGGTAATAAATTTTTTATCACTTTCATTGATGATAGCACAAAATATTGCTATGTATATTTGCTTAAAAGCAAAGATGAAGCTTTAGAGAAATTTGTTCTTTCTAAGTAGGAAGTTGAAAACCAACTTAATAAGAAAATTAAGGTGGTAAGGAGTGATCAAGGTGGTGAATACGTGCAAACACCTTTAACTTCAAATTCCATTAGTCCCAATTACTCCAGAAATTCTAATTCTCAAAAAAAGGTAACCAAAGAACTAGATAAACCAAAAAATCAACCCACAAATAAGCATCATTGTAATGTAGTTCTCGATCCACCACAAAACAAAAATTAATTAAATTAATAAACTATGAAATTAGTGTTAATTCCCGGATGTAAAAATTCCCAAATCGAATCACAAAATGAAATTGAATTCTAGTTAATTCTTAATGAAATTGAAATTTAGTTAAGGATCTACCGAGATATTGTCAAGATCTGTAGTGTTTGCTAGCGAGAGAAGATGGGTCGGTGGAGATATTGAGGCGTGATGATGCAGTGGAAGGATGATATTGAGTAAAATGCGGTGGCGGTGGAATCGGAGAAGTGAGGCGGCGGTACGGTGGAGGGGGATTGAATTGAATTTGGGAGGAGAGTTTGGAGTTTTGAGTCTCGAGCGTGAATCGAGGCGATGGAGTGAGGAGAGAAAAATTAAAAGTAAGGCATTTAAATACTTATGCTATTTAACAAAGTTATGCTCTTTAACATTATGGTCTTGAACCTTGTTGTATATATATATATATATATATATATATATATATATATATATATATATATATATATATATGTTTGCAATTAAAACCATGAAATATCAAAATGGGTTGAGAATGATGGGTGAATAGGTCCACAAATGTCTCCTTGAATTCTCTCTAATAATTTTGGGGCTTCTTTATAAACTTTTCTTTGGTAATGGTTAGAACAATTAATTTTCCTCGAGAACCACATGACACAAGGAAATTCACTACTAGGAAAAACTTTCTTATTTTTTGAGAGGATGGCCAATAAAATTTTCAATAATCTGACGCATCATAGAAGTACCTAGATGGCCAAGTCTTTCATGCCAAAGCATAAAGAATTTGGGATCTAGGATTTTTGGAATCATAACGATATGAGACTCGATTGCTCTAATTTTCATAGTATATAATCCGGAAGAAATTGAATGAAGTTTTTCTAGGATATTTTATTTTTTAGAAATAGTAGAAGTGATGAGAAGATATTCATTGAAGATGGTCTGATACATGTAAAAACATAAATAAGAAAAGTTACATTTCATGTATAATTTTATTCATGATAAACACATACCACTTATAGAATGAAAACTAATAATATTAGATATTGAGGTGTTTAATTAAAACAAAAATTAAGCGATATCCCAAAGATACTTTCGAAAGGTTCGATAATATCAACAATATTTTCCTCATTGTTGGTCATTGGTGGAACATCAACAATATCCAATTGATGATTAACAAAGTTTGTTTCTTCCATCATCACTTTGTTCTTTTGAGACTCCTGGAATAAATTAACCAGATGCCTCGGCGTACGACAGGTACGTGACCAATGCCCATTCATCCCACACCTAAAACAAACATCTGGTTTGTTCTTTATCTATGTTGCATTTTCTTTATTTTTACCCGATCCAGACACTTGCCACTTCTGGTGGCCTGAATTGTCGCTGTTCTGAAATTTGTTGTTATGATAGCCTCGTTTATTCTTTCGTCCCCAAGGCTTCTTATTATATGACCATCTATTGTCCGTTTATTACATTGGAATGACGTCTTTGTTAATATCTGGCAATGGGGTAGCTTTTTGTTGGCGTAATTGATGGTTTTCAACAACAATTCATTATTCTTTTTACGCAATAAGGAGGATAGACAATAAGTCATTTGAATTTTGTGAACTTACTCTTATACATATTGTTGTGATGAGAATCATGTTGGTGAGATGAAAAGTTAAGGCGTTTTCTCTAACATTTGAGTTTGAAACTAGATCTCCTTTAAATCCAAAGTAGAGGTTATTCTATAAACATTGGAACTATATTCCGTAATTGAATTGTAATCTTGTAGCCTTAAATTAAGCCACTCAAATTTGGCATTAGGGAGAACAACCAATTTTTTGGTTGTCAAATGTTTTCTTCAGTTGTGTCCATAAAGACAAAGGATCTTTGACTGTTAAATATTCAGTCTTTAATCCTTCATCAATATGGTGACGAAGAAAAATTATGGCTTTTGCATTTTGTACCGAAGTTATTGTATTTTGTGCCGAAGTCTTTAATCCTTCATCAATAGGAGAAGGGAAGCCACGGGAGATTCCCTCCTGAGGAGGTAATCCCATGCTGCATTATAACAAATCTTTAGTTTTTGTTTATTTATTAGAATGTTTTCTTTCTCTTGGCGTAAAACAAATTATAAGTTATTTAATAGTCAAATACTATAGTAGATTTCATTTTAATCCATAAATTTTAAAAATATTAGGAGATATTTTAAAAATATTGTATTTTAAATATTATCATGTTTATCATATGGCTGAATTATACATTTATGCCACCAAATTACCATTCAATTTTAAAATAATCACTCAATTGGCAAAGTGAAAACTTTTATCCCCGGCCATAATTAACACAAACATCAAGTAGTAAATAGAAACAAAGTGGAAAAAGGATTTTTTTTTTTTTTTTAATGATCCAATATTCTTGGAAAACAAAGAAATGTGATAAATATCATCAGTTCGAGAATAAAAGATAAAATATTTTACTAAATTCACTTTCAATATTTGTTTTACTTTAGGAATTGTAAATTCTTTTTTTTTAACAGATGGGTCTCTTAAAAGAATAGGAAATTAAATACATGAAGGAAAATGTTGATTAATATGTCAATATAATATTAGCTTCATAAGAAATATGCAGCTTAATTTTAATTCACTGGTCATTTGCAATTTCATGTCTTTGCCGAATAATGTTTATGATGAATTATTACAACTAAAACGTCATGATTCCCCATAAATTTCATCTATAGTACTCGAACCCTATTGATGATATTAATTAAGCAATCTAAATGTTACTAAACCTTAATTCCTACCTATCTCTCATAAATAATGTGATAAAATAAATAGCCCACATTCCCCCATAGTTAATTTCGTCTACATAAAACCCTAAGTCTTTCACTCTTTGTCTCAGTCGGAAACCCTACTAGTAAATAATCTCATATGAAAATAAAACCTAAACAAATTCAAAGTTGGAGGGTAGGATCGGAATTTTGGGCTGAATTAGTTCAAGCAAGGTATCGATTCACGATGGATTCGACAGAAGGGTGGCCGGAAGAAAAGACCTTTTTGGCCGGGGAGAAGACAATCATGGCAATGTCAACACCACAAAGGGTGCTAAGCTCGCTCGCTTTCTTGAACAAACCGGAGCGGCGTTTGGAGAAGGTGACAAGGCGGTTATTTTCGTTGGACATTCTTGTTATTTCGATCTTTTGACGACCCTTGCTCTTCCTTGCCATGCTTAAATTAAGAAGAAGGAAATTAGAAATGGTGGTGGTGGACCTAGTGGTGGTGGTGGTGGTGGTGGTGTGTGTGTAATGGGAGAAACATGAGGGGATTTTATAGGGGATTTTATAGGGGTGATATATGCTTTGTCTCACGTGATTCTCACATGTTTATTTTTAGCATTTAATTATGATATAACTGCCCATGCAATTTTTATCTTAAAGTGTTGACTTTTTTGAATTAGTTTACCACGTTTTATGTTAAATTATTAAACAAATTAAAAACAGAAAAAAAAATAATTAATGAATTTTTTACTAAACAATCTAAAGAGTATAAAAATGTTAAATCTAATAAAAATCTCACACTACGCGGGACATTCTCTTGGAGAATTAGAGTGGGCTCCAGACTTGGGCTTATCCACCAAAATCCAAACTCGTATTAATATAAGAAAATGATATATTAAGAATATTTTATATCGATTATTTTATAAATCGATTCGTGTATAGTTATTAGTATAATTACGTGAATAAATATTAGTGATAATATTTTAAAAAATATATAACAAGTGAGATCTTCTTATAATTTTTACTAATCACATGTATTGATAAATTTTATAATTATAAATCGACATAAATTTATCATAATACATAGCATGACACATTAATATATTTTTCTTTTGGTGACTCCCAAAATACTTCATGGCGAAACAGTATTTGTATTTGACAAAATTTTGCCACGTTCATAATATATCCTAATTTCCTATGACCATTTTGCATTGATTAAAATTTTCCATTTTAAGCAAGTATATATATAATCATTTATGATGACGTTGCACAACTTATTTGAGTAATGTTCAATTAAGTTGGATACAATAATTAAATTTTTAAATCCAAAAATAATATATTTTGGGAAAACTATTAATTAATTTCATTGGATGATCCAATCGCCTTAATTATTTTATATCAATGATGTATTTTATTTTATATTTATGATATATCTAATGAGTTATTTTATATTATAACTCACAATTTGGACAATTATAAGACAGTACTCAAGATCTTTAAAAAATTCATACAATTTATAAGACAGTAGTCAAGATCTTTAAAAAAATTCATTCCACTTAACTAAATTTTTCTTAATTAGGGTTTTAAGCATTGAGAGTAGCTAGGTTTATATAGTCATCCGATGGCTAAAACACATTCAATAGAGCAAAAGCTTGGCAAAATGGAGGATTTTCAAAGTCTTCATAGACAAGGGAATTACGGAAATTTGATGGCAAAGCTCGCGATCTAACTCTGATGTGGTTTGACAATGTTGCTACAACTTGGAAATAATTTTGTTTCTTCATATATGTTTCTCTTTCAATATAATGACCAACCTTGAAATTAAACAACAAAAAATTATACATTACGTAGCTTATATCAAGACATTTAATTTTATTTTTGAATTAAAACCCAGAGTAATACAAATGTAACAAATCTAAAAGTTTTGAATGGGCCACAAAGAGTTGCAATATTACAATAAGATTAAACGAAAAATTCTTGAGAAAAATCTTAAACCAACCTACTAATTAATTAAAACTATGATCTTAATATATAGTACCATCCAAAAAATTACTCCTTTTGAGATTTTGAGCTAACCATAGACTTGAACGAATAGCCGTATAATTTTCCCTTTTTCTTTCCTTTGAACAGCATTACCATCAAACTCACCACAAAAAAGAATGCCAACAACAAAATTACCTCGCATCCAAAAAATTACTCCTCTTGAGATTTTGAGCTAACCATAGACTTGAACGAATAGCCGTATAATTTTTCCTTTTTTTTTTTTCCTTTAAACAACATTACCATCAAACTCACCACAAAAAAGAATGCCAACAACAAAATTACCTCGCATCCAATAGTACTGATGTAAGTCCAAAGTAAATACCAACATTTACCAAACCAAGCTTTATGTTAAAACTTAGCTGCAAATCCCATTTTTTTCACATACAGTAGCTCATTCGCCTACAAACTGTGGTGTGACAACTGACAATGGCAGTGAAACTTACTTGGCTGCAAATCCCATTTTTCATACTAGCTAGAACGTCGAAGCACATGAAAATTGATTCCGACTTTGTTTGTGAGAAAGTTGCAAAGGCCGGGGAGCTAGCTCTTAAAGAACCACCAACTTATAAGACATTACTCAATACTTAGAATTAAAAACAAGCTCAATACTTGGAATTAAAAACATTCAGAAAAACCCACGGCCATACCCTTGGGCATATCCATAAGGAGGCATCATGGGGCATCCCAGTTCAGTACTTTCCATCACACTTGATGGACAAACATGCCCTACACCACGACCAAACCCTAGGGGTTCAATACCATCCATCACACTTGACGGACCAACATGCCCTACGCCACGACCATACCCTAGGGGCTCAGTATTATCCATCACACTTGACGAACCAACATGCCCTACGGCACGACCATACCCTAGGGACTCAATACTATCCATCACACTTGACGGACCAACATGCCCTAAACCACTACCATATCCTAGGGCATATCCATGAGGCATCATCGGATGGCCCGAGATCAATACCATCATTACGCTTTTGAACCAACATTCCTAGTCCTCCATAAGAACTTCGAAGAAGGTGAGAAAAAGGGGTGACATTTGCGGCTGAAGCCGCCTCCATCATCATCTTCTGTTTGGCAACATTATTCTTCAGTTCCTCCATCGCCATTTTCAGCTTCTTCAGCTCATCAAGCCCGAGAATTTCCACAGGAGCTTCCCACCAATTATTTTCTTGGTCAAATTTCCTCATCTTGTCAAGCTCTTCGCCGCGCTTCTTCTCAGCCTCCAACTGGAGGATTGTCTCAGTTAGTTGCGCGTTTAGTTGGCGAACGCTAGCGTTGCGATGAGCCTCAACAAGTTGGAGGGTAGGATCGGAATTTTGGGCCGGATTAGTTCGAGCAAGGTATCGATTCACGATGGATTCGACAGAAGGGTGGCCGAAGGAAAAGATCTTTTTGGCATGGGAGAAGACAATCATGGCAATGTCAACACCACAAAGGGTGCTAAGCTCGCTCGCTTTCTTGAACAAACCGGAGCGGCGTTTGGAGAAGGTGACAAGGCGGTTACTTTCGTTGGACATTCTTGTTATTTCGATCTTTTGACGACCCTTGCTCTTCCTTGCCATGCTTAAATTAAGAAGAAGGAAATTAGAAATGGTGGTGGTGGACCTGGTGGTGGTGGTGGTGGTGGTGTGTGTGTAATGGGAGAAACATAAGGGGATTTTATAGGGGTGATATATGCTTTGTCTCACGTGATTCTCACATGTTGTTATTTTTAGCATTTAATTATGATATAACTGCCCATGCAATTTTTTATCTTAAAGGGTTGACTTTTTTCAATTAGTTTACCACGTTTTATGTTAAATTATTAAACAAATTAAAAAGCAGAAAAAAAGTAATTAATGAAATTTTTAGTAAACAATCTAAAGAGTATAAAAATGTTAAATCTAATAAAATCTTACACTACGTGGGGACATTCTCTTGGAGAATTAGAGTGGGCTCAGGACTTAGAACATCCACCAAAATCCAAACTCGTATTAATATAAGAAAATGATATATTAAGAATATTTTATATCGATTATTTTATAAATCGATTCGTGTATAGTTATTAATGTAATTACGTGAATAAATATTAGTGATAATATTTTAAAAAATATATATAATAAGTGAGATCTTCTTATAATTTTTACTAATCACATGTATTGATAAATTTTATAATTATAAATCGGCGTAAATTTATCATACATAGCATGACACATTAATATATTTTTCTTTTGGTGACTCCCAAAATACTTCATGGCGAAACAGTATTTGTATTTGACAAAATTTTGCCACGTTCATAATATTTCCTAATTTCCTATGACCATTTTGCATTGATTAAAATTTTCCATTTGAAGCAAGTATATATATAATCATTTATGATGACGTTGCACAACTTATTTGCGTAATGTTCAATTAAGTTGGATACTATAATTAAATGTTTAAATCCAAAAAATAATATATTTTGGGAAAACTATTAATTAATTTCATTGGATGATCCAATCGCCTTAATTATTTTATATCAATGATGTATTTTATTTTATATTTATGATATATCTAATGAGTTATTTTATATTATAACTCACAATTTGGACAATTATAAGACAGTACTCAAGATCTTTAAAAAAATTCATACAATTTATAAGACAGTACTCAAGATCTTTAAAAAAATTCATTCCACTTAACTAAATTTTTCTTAATTAGGGTTTTAAGCATTGAGAGTAGCTAGGTTTATATAGTCATCCGATGGCTAAAACACATTCAATAGAGCAAAAGCTTGGCAAAATGGAGGATTTTCAAAGTCTTCATAGACAAGGGAATTACGGAAATTTGATGGCAAAGCTCGCGATCTAACCCTGATGTGGTTTGACAATGTTGCTACAACTTGGAAATAATTTTGTTTCTTCATATATGTTTCTCTTTCAATATAATGACCAACCTTGAAATTAAATAACAAAAAATTATACATTACGTAGCTTATATCAAGACATTTTATTTTATTTTTGAATTAAAACCCAGAGTAATACAAATGTAACAAATCTAAAAGTTTTGAATGGGCCACAAAGAGTTGCAATATTACAATAAGATTAAACGAAAAATTCTTGAGAAAAACCTTAAACCAACCTACTAATTAATTAAAACTATGATCTTAATATATAGTACCATCCAAAAAATTACTCCTCTTGAGATTTTGAGCTAACCATAGACTTGAACGAATAGCCGTATAGTTTTTCCTTTTTCTTTCCTTTGAACAGCATTACCATCAAACTCACCACAAAAAAGAATGCCAACAACAAAATTACCTCGCATCCAAAAAATTACTCCTCTTGAGATTTTGAGCTAACCATAGACTTGAACGAATAGCCGTATAATTTTTCCTTTTTCTTTCCTTTGAACAACATTACCATCAAACTCACCACAAAAAAGAATGCCAACAACAAAATTACCTCGCATCCAATAGTACTGATGTAAGTCCAAAGTAAATACCAACATTTACCAAACCAAGCTTCATGTTAAAACTTAGCTGCAAATCTCATTTTTTCACATCTGATGGCTCATTCGCCTACAAACTGCGTGGTGTGACAAGCGACAATGGCGATGAAAACTTACTTGGTACGCAAATCCCATTTTTCATACTAGCTAGAACGTCCGAAGCACATGGAAATTGATTCACTTTGTTTGTGAGAAAGTTGCAAAGGCGGGGAGCTAGCTCTTAAAGAACCACCGATTTATAAGGCGATTACTCAATACTTAGAATTAAAAACAAGCTCAATACTTGGAATTAAAACATTGAAAAAACCCACGGCCATACGGCAGGGCATATCCATAGCGAGCATCATGGGGAATCCTCGATTCGATCGTTCCATCACACTTGATGGACCAACATACCTTACACCACGACGAAACCCTAGGGGCTCAGTTACCATCCATCACACTTGCGGACCAACATGCCCTACGACCGACCACCATACCATACCCTAAGGACTCAATACTATCCATCACACTTGACGGACCAACATGCCCTACACTACTACCATACCCTAGGGCATATCCATGAGGCATCATGGATGGCAGAGACCAATACCATCATTCGCATTTGAACCAACATTCCTAGTCCTCCATAAGAACTTCGAAAGAAGGCGAGAAAAAGGGGTGACATTTGCGGTGAAGCCGCAATAAACCGCCTCCATCATCATCTTGTTTGGCAACATTATTCTTCGGTTCCTCCATCGCCATTTTCGACTTCTTGACTTCATAAAGTCCAGAGATTTTCCACGAGAGCTTCCACACCATTATTTTCTTGGCCAAATTTCCTCATCTTGTCGAGCTCTTAGCGCGCTTCTTCTCGGCCTCCAAGCGGAGGATTGTCTCGATTAGTTCTTGGCGTTTAGTTGGCGACAGCTAAGCGTTGCGATGAGCCTCAACAAGTTGGAGGGTAGGATCGAATTTTGGTAGGATTAGTTCGACAAGTATCGATTCACGATGGATTCGACGGAAGGGTGGTAGAAGGAAAAGACCTTTTTGGTAGGGAGAAAGACAATCATGGCAATGTCAACACCACAAAGGGTGCTAAGCTCGCTCGCTTTCTTGAACAAACCGGAGCGGCGTTTGGAGAAGGTGACAAAAGCGGTTACTTTGATTTGGACATTCTTGTTATTTCGATCTTTTGACGACCCTTGCTCTTCCTTGCCATGCTTAAATTAAGAAGAAGGAAATTAGAAATGGTGGTGGTGGACCTGGTGGTGGTGGTGGTGTGTGTGTAATGGGAGAAACATGAGGGGATTTTATAGGGGTGATATATGCTTTGTCTCACGTGATTCTCACATGTTGTTATTTTTAGCATTTAATTATGATATAACTGCCCATGCAATTTTTTATCTTAAAGTGTTGACTTTTTTTGAATTAGTTTACCACGTTTTATGTTAAATTATTAAACAAATTAAAAACAGAAAAAAGTAATTAATGAAATTTTTTAGTAAACAATCTAAAGAGTATAAAAATGTTAAATCTAATAAAAATCTTACACTACGTGGGGACATTCTCTTGGAGAATTAGAGTGGGCTCCAGACTTAGGCTTATCCACCAAAATTCAAACTCGTATTAATATAAGAAAATGATATATTAAAAATATTTTATATCGATTATTTTATAAATCGATTCGTGTATAGTTATTAGTGTAATTACGTGAATAAATATTAGTGATAATATTTTTAAAAAATATATATAATAAGTGAGATCTTCTTATAATTTTTACTAATCACATGTATTGATAAATTTTATAATTATAAATCGGCGTAAATTTATCATGTCACATAGCGTAACACATTAATATAGTTTTCTTTTAGTGACTCCCAAAATACTTCATGGCGAAACAGTATTTGTATTTGACAAAATTTTGCCACATTCATAATATTTCCTAATTTCCTATGACCATTTTGCATTGATTAAAATTTTCCATTTGAAGCAAGTATATATATAATCATTTATGATGACGTTGCACAACTTATTTGAGTAATGTTCAATTAAGTTGGATACTATAATTAAATGTTTAAATCAAAAAATAATATATTTTGGGAAAACTATTAATTAATTTCATTGGATGATCCAATCGCCTTAATTATTTTATATCAATGATGTATTTTATTTTATATTTATGATATATCTAATGAGTTATAACTTTTGGATAATTATGGTTATCAACTCATTAATCATTGGTAATAAAAATATAAAATGGTTCTCAAATTCATTTTGAATCACTTGGTTAATAAATGTACAAATTGTTTTTTTATAAAACATTAATTGTCACAATTATTTGGACAATTATGATTTGAATCTATGTATTGTGATAAATTTATATTTATATATTTATCAATATATAGGAAGTAAATATATAATCCTTTTATTACATTTTATCGTTATCTTTATCAATGGATAATGATCAAAAATCGACAAACTTATCATTTTTCCTTATGGTTATAATTTAAACTTTAAAGATATTGTGTCATTTATAATACTAATTAACAATAAAAGAGGGTAATCTTTTGTAAAACAAAAGAATTGACATATTAGATATTTTTTGTGAAGTAGAGGAATAATAAAACTTAACAACATATATATGGAAAAAATATTTAAATTCTTCGTTTCAATTTTATAAGATCATCTTTTACATTTGAAAATCAATTTTAGACTTTTGCAAGCTTTTTATTAAAATTACAAATAAATCTTATAATTAGTAGTATTTTTTAGATAATTTATAATATTTCTATTGTAATATTAATCTAGCTAAATGAATTCTAAATTTTGAATTTAAAAGTATCTTAAATTGTTACTTATATTTTCTAATGGATGCAACATTATTCATTATTTTTTTAAACTCACTAATTTTTTTTTTTAAGAGGGTCACTTTTTCTAAACAACTCCTACTAGCAAAGATTAAATTAAAGTTACAAAATCAAGAGGAGGCACCCTACTATCTTTTTTTTTTTTTTTAGAGGTGGGAGTTAGGGGAGTGCTTATTATCTTCTATTGTATTAATTTCCATCGTAATAATGTTTATAAATTCAATTCAATTAAATTTAAACTTTCCATCGTAATAATGTTTATAAATTCAATTCAATTAATAATGTCTATATATCCCTTGTTGATTCGTAATTTTATGACGTTTAGTGCTTATGGTGGATTAATTATCTTGATACCACTTTTTTAAGCAAAATGCAAAAAAACTATTTCATTTCTGAAATTAACTTCCTTAAACTAATGCAATTAATTAAGTTAAACCTACTTATCACTGATAATTAATATTTAATTCATGTGATAAAAATTACTTCAAACTGTATTTCACTCATATTATGCTAATCACATTCCGTAGAATCATATGTGAATAGTATCAATCAGAAATTAACATAGTCTAGCCCTAATTAACACTTTCTCATTAAGAAAACCTGGTTGCATTCTCATATAAACAAATTCAAAGATGACAATTTAAATTTTATTTTGGTCATTACATTCCATTATAATATAATTTTTGAGTAATGGCTCAAACGCATGAATGATGTGTTTGATTCCAATTTCGTTATGATCTGATTCTGATTCCACGACCATCATTAATTTTAAGCATCACTAAATGATCTTGTCAAACAAAAGCGGCCTATAAATATATCATTTCTAATTATATACACCCTAAAAGAATATGTTGATATTGAATGACGCGATAATATTATTAGATTCAACATATATACTCTATTACGTAAAAAAGGACACTATCAATCTGAGTTCTTATTAGATAGCATAATATGATAGTAACATACCACCAGTATATATGATTTTGTGAGACATATTGAATATGTTACTATACCGTATATATGGTATATAATACCCCTTTTAGTCCAGGTACCGTATTATATACGTATGCCAGGTACCTATCATATATAATATAGTATAATATCTTTGTATTGTTTAGTGGTATTATATCGTATTATTATCTAATATGGTATAGTCATATTATAACATGTACCATATATAATACCAGGTACCGTATTATATATAATACCAAGTACCGTATTAATACGGTATACCAGGTATCGTATATACTTATGTTACTATACCGTATTATATATGATTTTGTTGATATCATATTATATACCAGGTGTAATACCATTAGTCCAGTTCTTATTATCTTTAGTCCAGTTACTACATGTTACTCTAAAAGGGAAAAAAAGGTACTTAGCCTTAATATCCTCTATGATTTTGTGACAACAATCTGAGTTAATAATTTTATGTTGTATATTTAAAATTTTACACAGTATTTTTTTATCTAAGCACATTGGCTAATCTAATCTACAGCCTTAAATTCTTTATTCTAAAATTTCAAGGCCCTTCTAAAATATAATATAGCCAACTAATGTAGTTGGCCATGTCATTAAGTCATGCAAGCCAAAGTTAAGTCTTCAATCCTCTGACCTACATAAAATTCATACTAATAAAAGGGTGAAAGTCAAGAAATTTTCAACTATATAAAAATTATATGGATTTCTAAGTTGAAAATTCAACATGGTTAGCTCAATAATAGTTGATTAGGGAGCCTATTTGAAAAAGCACATGTCATGACTTCAATACTCTATAAAAATAATAATTGTATTTAGACTACTTAAACATCTTATTTTCGTTACAAAATTAGAGATACACATTCAATATTAAAAATTGTAACTATAATTGTCGTTTTTAAAATGTAACTATAATTTTAGAAGCAATAGAATTAATTGAGCTGAAATTATTTCTACTAATAAGTACTATTATTTTGCTACTTTGATTTTGCTTTTCAAATAAAAAGGTTGGAGTAGTAAAAAACATACTTATTGTACCGGAAAATACCAAATTAATATTCAAAAGTAACCTAAAAAAAGAAGTTAACTTATAATTAAGTTAATCGATTAGTATCATTATTAATACAGCGAGAGAGAGAGGTAATACAGGCTTCGTGTCGGCGTTATATTGATGAATTGACTAAAATTAACCACTAAGAAAAATAAAAAGAAAAAAAGCAAGGATATATATATATATATATATATATATATATATATATAATTTGCGGAAATGTTAAGAGAGATGCTAAAATGAGAAAGCGAAAGCAAATGGTGTTTATACTTTATAGTGACTTAACTCATCACTAAATTATTGCTAGATTTAGCAACCCAGACTAAAAAAAAAAAAAAAAAAGTCATTTGCAGTACTGTGTTTACAAACCAACTTAACTACCACAACACAATGCTGCCGAAGGTAAAAAGATATTATTTTGAACTAACATAAAATCAAGTTGCTATAGTTAAGTTAAGTTGTTATGCAATAGTGTTGCAGAGACTCATTTTTTTAAATACTAACCCTTAGATCTTGCAGGGATGGACAAGATCTGGTGGCAAGATCTAACGGTAATCATTGACTTAATAGAATGTCCATGCATATGATCTTGTGTCAGTGGAACTCCCAGTTATGGAGGAAAGTACATAATAAAAGTCCCACTTTTCACACTTCACACAGATTGATATGTACTTTCTTTTCCCCACTATTTTCTTCTCATCACAAGAATAATACAGCAGGAATATCCAAATCTAAATTCAAACCCACCTCTATCTAATGTTAACACAATAATTTCTTTCAAGTACTCTGTTTTCATTAAAAAGAAAGAAAAAACAGAGATGAACAATGTTTCCCATAATAATTTCCTCTTCACTTTCCTTCTTTTTCTCACAATTTCCCTTCCAAATCACATCAATGGAATGCAAAACTAATCCAAGGTACAGTTTGCACTACTAATTCTACCACGAGGTAGCGTTTGCTATAATGTATAGTCATGTAAGATAAACTCGATGAATAACTTTGCATTTTAGTCATCCTTAAATCATCATTTATTAGTTAGTATTCAACCCAAAATTGATTTTTTTTTACCTTTTCCTTTTTGGTTATGAAGCTTTAAAGAAATTAAGTGAAGGATTTCTCTGCGGTAACAATTCTGGTTTATGTGGTGATGGATTTTCTTCATTGAGGTTTGCAATTCTTGGGATGATCTAAGCATCAACCAAATTGAACCCTTTTCACCTACCAGAAATAGTACTTCTCCAAAACATGTTCCCATGAATGCCAAGTTTCATACAAATTGCAACCAAACCCATTGCTCAAAATCATCAAAACTCCCACAAATGGTCATTGTTTCTGGGGTAATCACAGCCTCAATCACATTAATGGTTGTGGGATTTTTATATGTTTTTCGATATCGTAGGCATAAACAGAAAATAGCCATCACATCTGATCATACTTCTGATGACCGGCTTAGCGTTAACGAGAACAAGGATTTCTACTCAAGAAGTGCCTCTCCACTTGTAACTCTCGACTATAGTAATAAATGGGATCAATGGTTAGTTATCAGATAGGCAGCGACGATTGGATAAGTTTCTACAAAGGTTCAAGTTCAATCTTGAAGAAGTTGAGTCTGCAACGCAGTATTTTTCGGAGGTGAATTTGTTGGGGAAGTGCAAATTCTCAGCTGTTTATAAAGGGATTTTGAAGGATGGATCAGTTGTAGCTATTAAGAGCATTAATGTGATCAGCTGTAAGTCGGAGGAAGCCGAGTTTATGAATGGGTTAAGGTTATTGACCTCTTTGAGACATGAAAACCTTGCTAGGCTTAGAGGCTTTTGTTGTTCAATGAGCAGGGGTGAATGTTTTCTCATTTATGATTTTGCTTCTAAAGGAACTTTGTCACTATATCTGGACTTAGAAGCAGCCACATTCTTGACTGGCAAACTCGGATTTTGCAAAAGGTTAGTACCATAACTTATTTACCAGTTACATATAAACTTAAATTTTTAGCTCATTAGACTGCACTTTGCCGGTGGGTCAAAAGAATAGTATATGATCTTGTCTAATAGATCCTCTTGGTATGATCTATTATGGTAGATTTATGCTTATGTAAAATGGAAAAACGTCGTTGTTAGCATGATATGCATTGTTGACGCCTCTCTGATAGCTTAAGCTATTAGATACATTGGTTATTTTACTTGGTAGCAAAGCGGTGTGTGTGCAAGGTCTGAGTTCAAATCTTCCCACTAATAACTCTTGAGAGTACTTCATAATTCATATACCTTTTGGGCTGCTTTGCCTAATATCTTCAACTTTTTGGCTAAAAAATTAATGAACATTGAGCATATAAATTCAATGCGATAATAGACATAAGATGAGGCAATGTATGCGCATTTAATTTTGAGTGAGATGGCTAACTGAAATAGCATGTCAAATGATATAATACAGCAATCTTGCTAGATTTCCCTTCCTGTTCATGCCAACAAATCTTGGACTGAGTAGCACAAAATCGCTCTGTTATACAAGTATTACACAGCTACTGCAACTCTTAAAACTTATTCTATTGAATGCACAAATGAACTGCTTGAAATCCAAATCCTTCTTATTTTATTTTCTTCATTCTTGTTCAACATCTTTTCATTTTTTCCCTGTGTTGTTAGTTCATGCTTTACTTGGTAATGAATTTGTTAACTAAAATGATGTGAATATGCATTTGAAGAAGCAAAATTTGACTTTTCTTTTTCTGAATGTATTGGATATCTACACAGAAGTGAAACAAACAGACCTGCCATAGTACACCAAAACATATCTGTTGAGAAAGTTGTCATTGATCAGCAGTTTAATCCAATAATTATGGATTCAGGTCTTCTAAAGCTTCTTGCTGATGATATTATCTTCTCATTTAAAGGTCGGTCATTGTAGGCTACGGCACCCAAATCATTACTGGCGGCCCGTTTCTGAAGAAAGAAGCGTGTTTACGCCTTTGGAGTGATTATCCTTGGATTCTCTCGGTAAAACAAATCTCAATTCTCGATTGGCCTTGGGCAGCTGAATCATGCAAATCTGAAGATTTCATTGATGAAAATTTGAAGGAAATTTCTCTAAATTGGAGGCAGATAAATTAGCAAAAAATAGCGCTGGATTGCATCGATGAGCTTCCAGATTGCAGGCCTACCATGAAGGCAGTGATTCAAGATCTAGGCAACCTTACCTTGTTAACTTCATGAAGTGCTTTGTTTTTCTGAAGCTGTTGCTTTTCTCTCTCATTATTGAAGACTAGAGAGATTTATTAAATGTATAGCAGAGCTAGTGAGAAATATGTGGAAATAAAATACCCCACTTTTGCACTTGGCAGATATTTCATCTTTGGAAGCTTATCTAAAAGAAAAATCCACAAAGCTTATAGTACTGCAAATATGAAATTCAACACGAATGTGACATTCCTGTTGGATTATCTATCAACATCTCACAACACCTACCAACAAACTGGACAACATTCAAAATTTCCATTTCATCTATTGTACTTCTTATAATGTACATCACAACTATTTCAGAACCATCCCTCCTACTATTTTTTTCTCATATTAAGAGAATTCTCTCAGTTTCTGCAAAATAAAACTAAACAAATCTCGAGTTTTATAAGAGAAAATCTAGATTGGCGAGGAAAGTTGAGTGTACAAGGGGTGGCTTTATTCTTGTAAATAACCATTCTAAGCAACTGAACTATGTTGTTGATAATCTTGATATATACCATTCCATGGGCCACCACTCTGGTTTAATGGCTTCAACCTTCACATCTTCCTGCCCTTGTATAATCAAGTTTCCTGTCCTTTGAAGGCTTCTTCCAGGCGCAAAGGCCAAGCCCACGAGATCCAAATGCAGTATTGACAGTCCCGGCCTTCTTGCCAGATGCAGCTACCATAACTTCTGATCCAGGAGCAACTTTCTGCTCCAACTCTGGAAGGACAGAAGAAGCTTAAAATAAGATAATTAACAAAATGTCATTAACAATGAAACAGGGGTTGTTCTACCTTTTCCACTATCATCAAGAAACTTTAATGGAATTAAGCGCTTTCGAACTACCCACGGTGATGTGCGGGAGTAATAAGTTCTTGAAGAACATAACACCCTTTGTCAAAGCTGATGGCATTCAGACCAGTAAAGTTGTATTCTAGTGGAATTGCCTCACCTACAAAGGTTAATCACAAATTCAGATTGAAATTACAAACTTGAGGCCTTTAATAAGCTGGAGCTCGGTTATGATAGCGCT
>JAINUW010000791.1:0-136753 GCA_020205615.1 Panax quinquefolius | reverse complement strand
ATCTTTTAAATGGAAATATTCTTACGAGCATTCTTGAATTTTACTCTACAAAAGTAGTATCATGTTGACAATTTGGACGTTATTGGTTCCTAGACAAATTAATTCTTGAACTTGTTTAATTGAATTCTTATATCATTTTCATCATCCTCATGTTTATGTTATGTTGAAAGTCATCTCGTATTTTGTAAGGTGCATAGATGGACTTGGTATGATTATATTGATGGATTATTGATATAATCATGGTAGTAATATTACAAATGATGTGAAAATTAAAAGTCCTCATTGTAAAAGATGGTGCATTGATGGGCCAGTTTTGGTATGATTATGGCTATGGATTCTCTTGACCAAGGGAGCAAAGATAAATTATTTTATGGCATGATCGGGGACCATTAGTGAAAACACGATTATCTTTGGCGCGTAGTGCATGGATAATTAGGTGGTCGTGATACTAAAGAATATCCTTGGCCTATAGTGCAGGGATGATTTAATGATGTGGATTATTTATTGAGCTGAGTCTCAGCGATAAAAAGTGATGAAAAACTTTTTAAATCATAAAAGATAGTACATTCTATTCTCTACTTGACTCTTTTAATGGATTGCTTGTTCCGCTGCAGTTAAACTTGATGTCTATTGTATTTTATCAATTTAACATTGTTGGAGGCTAATGATAATTTATTATGCATTATCTTAGTCGTAATATTTCTTCTTCGGGCTAGTTAGAGCTCACCCTTTATTTCACCTGCTCTCTTCTTGAAATGAGAATATAGCCGGGGACGCAGTAGGGAAGCGGAGTGATGGTCCGAGAGGATAGCATTAGTAGTCCCTCACTATTTTGTGAAATAGTGTGATAATAATTATAATGAGGACTCCTTTTGAGTTTGTATAATCTCTAGTAGATAATAATTGTATTCAAACTCACGGTTTATGTTTTAATCGTATTGCATACCCGACGTTGTATTAGTAAGTTGTATTTGAATTACTATACCATGTATCCGGCGTCCCAAAGATGGTGATGTATACCTAATTTTGGGGCGTCAGGTTAGTATCAAAGCTTAGGGATATGATCCTGGCTAAGATGTGAGATAAGAACTAGGAGGGGAGAGATGGGGAATTCCTTCGCTAGTATGACCTACCTAAGTTTGTTTGGTATTTAATTGGTCGGTCAAAGTATAGGGATAATATGTGATATGTTAATTAACCCTTGTTTTGTGGCAGTGTTTGAAAATGGCATCCGAGAATGTTGAGATTATCAATGGAGCCAGTGAAGCCGCTTGAGTCTCCATGGATCGATAATCGAGGATAATGTGCAACCAGAGAGGACAATACTCTTCATGAAAGCAATAACACCGGATGAAATGGTGAATGATGGGATGGTCGAGACTTTATGCAATTCATTCAACAACGTGCAAAAGGCGACTCATGTCCAAAATGCGGTAGAAATACCGATAACTCTCGGACGGTCACCGCTAAGCGCTTAAGGAGAAATTCATGCAAATAATGAGGCGAAGGAAGCTCCCTATCCATAATGCGGTAGAAAAAATGGTAACCCATGGTTGGTCACCGCTTCAGGATTCAAGGAGTTGGGACCATCGGAGTTTTTGGAAAGCGAAGACCACTTAAAGAGAGGCATGGATAAAGCAGTATTACCAAGATATTTGATGTCTTGGAATGCTCGGAGGAGTAAAGGTTCCATTCGCCACCTTTATGTTGCGTGAAGAAGGAGATCATTGGTGGGAATCAGAAATGCACCCGACTGGCGCTTTCTCAAGATGTCTTGGGAGAAGTTCCAAGAATTATTCAACGACAAGTACTTTCACAAAGTATTCGTCACATGAAGGAGGTAGAATTCATTAAGTCGAGAGCAAAACAATATGGCCGTGTCTCGCAAAGATGCGAGGCTAAGTTTGCGGAGTTATCCCGGTTTGCATCCCATTTGGTCGATAATGAGGAGCGAATGACGCGAATGTTTTTATGAGGTTTGAAACCTAGATATCGCCAATACCTCATTTCTCACAAACATTGTTTATATTCGGATGTTGTGAATAGGGCTCAGTTATTGGAGTGCGATAATGAGTCAGCACAACCAAAAGCCAACGACCAACAACACGATAATAATCATACCAGTGGCAACGGTCATCAGAACAACGATAACCATCGTGGGGGATATTATCATGCCAAGAATGGTAACCATTTCGGTGGTAATCATGGCCAAGATAATAAGAATGGACATTTTAAGAAGAGAAGGTTCAACAATGACGTGAAGACGTCGGCACCATCACTCGTTTCAAAGGAAGAAGAACGCCAATCAGTTGTATGTTTCAAATGCGGACAAGAGGGACACATCCGTCCAAACTGTACGCAACAATCCAAAGCGTGTTTTAATTGCGAAGAGAAGGTCACCTAGCTTCGATTTTGTTATATGGTAAAGTCAAGTCCAACCGGATAGTGATGCCAAGGGCGCCCCGAAGCAAGCCAAAGCTCGTAGTTTAAGAGAGCGTTTTTTTCTCGTGATGAGGAACTGAATAAAATTATCATGGGTAAGTTAATCATAAGCTCTTCTGAAGTCTATACTGCAGTGTTAAATCTGGGTTCTACTCACTCTTTATTTCACCTAGTTGTGTTCAATGTTTGTACTTAACTCCGGAGAAGTTAAACTTTGATTTATCTATTGAAACTCCATTGGGAGAAACCTTCATTACCTCCATTTGTTTATAAATCTTGTTTGATTCAAATCGACACTTTCACGTTACTGTCGATCTTATCTCTTTGAAAATACTTGCCTTTAATGTGGTTTTTTTTAAACGATTGGTTAACTACTCATCATATTTTCAAGTAAGGTTGTTAGCTTTCATATTCCTAACCAACCTATTATCGCGAATTCAAGCAACCAAACCACTAAATTCAATCATTGTCATATCGAAGCCATAAGTAAAGAGCCCCCGATCCTTTTGTTGATGACTTCCTTGTGTGGAATGCACCGCGGTTCACTTTACTGGCGGTGTCTTGAATGACGATGACAAGTTGATAGGTATCATTGTGAGGTGCTATCTAGGTTAAGGGATAGAAGTCACAGTTGGTATCAATGTGACGTACTATCCAAGTCTTGGATGAGAGTAACAGTTTTGAATGATATTTTTATCATTAATAAATCTCTTAACGTATTCCTGAAGACTTCATAGCCTACCCCAGAGCGTGAAATCAAATTTTATATTGACACCAATACAAAACCCATTTCTTAAACCCTCAAAATAATTCTTCAACTAAAACAACGTAACATGCTGCTAAAGACGTTGACTGAAATTTCATTTGAAGATTACGATCGTCTCTATTCAATATCATCGTGGAAGAGCAAACGTGGTAGTGGCGGCGTGTTTAGTAGAAGATCGTATCGCGTTTACAAGTGCGATGTTGTTAACACAAAGACTCATTTCGTATAACTTGCGAATGATGAAGATAGAGTTAAAGACTCTAGGGACCAACGTGAAGATAACGAATATACGAGTAAAATCGACTTTAATCGATAAAGTTAAAGACGCTCAAGCCACATACCCGAATCTGATGAATGTGAAGAAGAAGGTTCGAGAGGGCATTATTCTAGAAGCAAGAATTGCTGAAGAGAGGAAATCTCAACCCTCGATTTAATTGGCCCATTTGAAATCCTCAATTGAGTAGGAACTGTGGCTTATAGACTCGTTTTACCTCCAAGTATGTCGCGTGCTCATAACATTTTTAACGTATCAATGTTACGTAAATATGTGGATGACCCGAACCACATTATTAATTTAGAATCGGACGAGATAGCGGATGATTTAACGTATGAGATCTCGTGTTAAAATCTTGGATAAGAAGAATCGTATCCAACACTCAAGGGTTATACCTCAAGAGTTAGAATTTGAAATGAAGTCAAGGTATCCTCACCTGTTCGGCATACCAGGTACGTACATAAATTTTGAGGGCAAATTTCCATAAGGAGGGGAGATTGTGAAACCCCAGATTTTATGAATAAAGAATTAATTTTCTCGAAATAATTTTTTTTATATTATGGTGTGAATTTGAGATAATGTTATAGTTGTGGGTAATATTTATAAATTTTGCAAAGTATGCAAGTTGTCATATTATATTCGATTGGTCGTAGAATATTCGTTTTAAACAGGAAATATTCGAACGACGGCACAATCATTGGTGGACCCCACAACAAAATTATTATCAGATTGAGAAAACGATAAAAATATTTTATTGAAAATAACGGCGGAAGTTTTCACCGATTGATCTTTGTTAAACTACTTGGTAGTAAAAGACTGATGTCTGGCGTTGTTGCATAGTAGCCTTGCACGGTATTGATTATTGATATTTATGTGAAAAGTCACTTCGGTTTATTCAATTATTTCTACAATAGTTCTTTGCGTAGTATCTCACATTATTTGATTCAATTATTGTTGATTTAGAAGTTTTGTTTTATTAACGTAATAAAATAGAAACATCTTTTTATATAAAATGAGAATACTTTATTAAAGTTATTCATAAATAGAATATATTATATTACATTATAAGTAGTGTTTTGCATAGTAAAATCTTTTTATATAAAAACGAATACTTTATTAAAGTTATTCTATAAATATAATATATTATATTTTATTATGCATAGTGTTTGCATAAGGCTTCACATAGTGTTTGTATAATAAAAATCATTTTATATAAATAGAATATATTATATTTTATTTAAAAGATTTTCTTTAAATATGGACCGTCCGATTAAAAGTAAATCAATGCAGACCGTTCATGGATTAGTTACTATGCATTCCATTTTCCTATAAATAGAAGCTCATTCCTTCATTATTTTCTTACGAATTCACTAGAACTCTGAGAGAGAAACTATAGAGAGAGACTAGAGAGAGATAGAAGAAAAGTTTTACCTTACTTCACTACTCTTATATCAAGTATTATTTTACGGTGAGGATATTATTCTTTTGTATTCAAGAAGAGAACTTACATTATTCCATTTCTTTATTGTTGTTGGAATAACGTGACACGTATCATGGCTCACCCTATACTTGGTGACATTCTTCTATTATTATGTCTTTATTATTACGTCGGAATATCACATGCATGTCTGGCGGTATATACTGGCTTTAGGACTGGTTCCATCATTTATTATTCCGCATTTATTATTACCATTTATTAACATCCTCATCTTCGAATTGAATTTCACGACACGGTTTCGTTATTATTATTCTATTGAAATAACCGTCTACGAAGTACCACATGCATGGTGATATCTTTTGTTATTCCATTCTTGTATTATACTCGATTGATTAAAATTTTGACTTCTACACTCCATGAAATTAGTGGAATATCCTTGATATTTGCACTTCATCCAATATCTTTTCGTGGAAATATTCTTACGAGAGCATTCTTGAATTTTACTCTACAAAGCAAGATCATGTTGACAATTTGGGCGTTATTAGTTCCTGGACAAATTAATTCTTGAACTTGTTTAATTGAATTCTAATATCATTATCATCATCCTCATGTTTATGTTATGTTGAAAGTCATCATGACTTTGAAGTGCATAGATGGACTTGGTATGATTATGACCAGGATTATTCGGTATAATCATGGCCGCATCATATTACAAATGATGTGAAAATTAAAAGTCATCATTGGCCCGTAGTGCATTGATGGACAGTTTTTGGTATGATTATGTCTATGGATTCTCTTGGGCCAAGGGAGAAAATATGAATTATTTTATGGAATGATCGGATCCGTTGATGAAAACACGATTATCTTTAGCCCGTGAGTATGCATAATTCATGGTGGTGATACTAAAGAATATCCTTGGCACATAGTGCGGGGATGATTTAATGATGTGGATTATTTATTGAAATGAGTCTCGGTGATAAAAGTGATGAAAACTTTTTTAAATCATAAAGATAGTAGATTCTATTCTCTACTTGACTCTTTTAATGGATTGCTTGTTCTTACCGCAGCTTAAACTTGATGGCTATTATATTTTATCGGTTTAACATTGTTGAGTCTAATGATAATTTATTCGCGCATTATCTTAGTCATAATATTTCTTCTTCGGGCTAGTTGAGCTCACCCTTTCTTTCATTGTTCTCTTGAAAATGAGAATATAAATTTGGACAAGTCGGGGAGCAAGTGATGGTCCGAGAGGATAGCGTTAGTAGTCCTCACTATTTTGTGTAATAGTTTGATAATAATTGTAATGAGGACTCCTTTTGAGTTTGTATAATCTCTAGTAGACAATAATTATATTCAAACTCACGGTTTATGTTTTATCGTATTGTACTTACGCTTGTATTTGAATTTTGTACCATGTATCCGGCACCCAAGATTGGTGATGTATACCTAATTTTGGGGCGCCACAAATACGCCTTGACAGATAAATGTGAGGAAAGCTTCCAAGAGTTGAAGAAGCGGCGAGCATGGCTCGAAGTTATCCTTACACGATGATCACAGAGGCCTTGTAGTATATAGTGGCGCATCACACGGAGGATTAAGGTGTGTGTTGATGCAACATGGGAAAGTGATAGCTTATGCATCACGACAACTCAAAGATTATGAGAAGAGATATCCTACTCATGATTTAGAGTTAGTCGCAGTAGTTTTTGCTCTAAAAATTTGGAGACATTACTTATACGGGGAGAAGTGCGAGATATATACAGATCAAGCTTTAAAAGATGAAATTTTGAACGAAGCACATAATTCTAAATTTTCCATACATCCTGGCAGTACTAAAATGTTCAAAGATTTAAGTCGACACTTTTGGTGGTCGAATATGAAAAGGGAAATAGCTGAATGGGTAAGTAAATGTCTCACGTGTCAAAGGGTTAAGGCAGAACATCAAAAGCCAAGTGGTTTACTTCAACCCTTACCAATTCCTGAGTGGAAGTGGGAACATATAAACATGGACTTTGTAGTGGGCCTTCCAACTACACAAAAAGGCCATAACGCCATTTGGGTAAAAGTTGACCGTTTAACTAAATCCGCTCACTTTTTACCTATTAAAATTACTCATAACCTGGATCACCTTGCCAAATTATATATTCATGAAATTATCTCTAGGCATGGAGTACCTGTTTCCATAATATCAGACCGAGATCCATGTTTTACTTCAAATTTTTGGAAGAGTCTTCAGAAAAATTTAGGAACACAATTAAGACTAAGTACAGCTTATCATCCTCAAACTGATGGATAGAATGAGAGAACCATACAAACATTAGAGGATATATTGAGAACATGTGTGTAGACTTCAAAGGAAGTTGGGAAGACTAGTTACCTTTAGTTTAATTTGCCTACAACAATAGTTATCATGTTAGCATGGTATGCCACCCTATGAAGCCTTATATGGAAGAAAATGTAGAACGCCTATGTGTGTTGGGATGAAGTCGGGAAAGACAAATGTTAGGACTCAAAATAATTCAACAAATCATCAAAACTATCGAGAATCATACGCCAACGATTACAAGCATCTCAAGATCGACAAAGAAAATACGACGATCCACATCGTCAACAACGAAATTTTATCGAGGGAAGCTATGTATTCTTGAAAGTATCTCCTTGGAAGGGCAAGATACGTTTTGGCAAGAAGGGAAAACTAAGTCCGAGGTTCATTGGACCTTTTGAAATTTTGAGAAGAATTGGTGAAGTTGCTTATGAAATAGCACAACCACCTGAGTTAAACCATATTCATAATATGTTTCATGTGTCCGTTTTACGACCATACAAACCTAATTATAAACACGTTATAAATTATGAGCCGATCCAAATCGAAGAAAATCTTTCTTATGTAGAAGAACCTGTGCAGATCGTCGACCGTAAAGAGGAAGTCCTCTGTAATAAAGTGATAGCATCGATTAAAGTAATATGGAGAAATCAGAACGTTGAAGAAGCTACATGGGAGCTTGAAGATAAAATGCGCTAGAATTATCCTCATCTTTTTACTTAACATGTACCGTAATTTCGAGGACGAAATTATTATTAGAGGGGGTGAATGTAAAAACCCAAAACCCTAATAAGACTCGTATGTATAAATCCCGTTATATAAATAAAATTTCTCTGTTCTGAATGTGTTACGTGTTATTATATACTTGGTTTGACAAAATTGACCAAATAAAATTTTATTCAAAAACGCGTGCTTGACACCTCGTGGCTTAAATATTTTTTCCATAATTGAACTTTTCTAAAAAATTATTTTTGACAAGTTGCTTTATGCGTGCTTGTTAGGATTAGTGAGAAATTTAGTTTAGTAAACCTAGGATAACAAACCCTAACCCTAATTAGCAAAACCCCTAACCCTAATTTATTAATTAAACCCTAATTAGCTAATCTAACTCTAATTAGCTTATGTTAACAGCTAATCATGGTTAGTAAACTTCATTAGGTACTAATTAACATTACTTAACATTCCTAATCATTAAAAACAAAACCCTAATCAAGATTAGTGAAGATTTAAACCTAATTAAGCTACTAACTTAATAACTAGCTCACAAGTAGGTTGGGAGTCACCATTACAAGTTCCAAAACATCACATGACATGCTTCCAAACTCCCAAGTAGCGTAAGAGTCACGGATCGAGATCTTTATGGAGGCAAGTAGGTGGAAAAATGACCAAAAGCCAAGTTGGAGAATTCTATAAATAGGAACCTTAAATGAGCAAACCCACCGAATTCTCAAAGCCTAGATACACTTATAAACCTACCATATCAAGCTGGGTGTTATCAATGACAAGATCGAAGCTAGAATCACAAATTTCTCAAGAAAATGTGCAAACCCTAGTTCATAAATTTCTTTAATCTTATGTTAGATTTGTTTTTAGATGTTTAGAATATTGTATTAGGATGTTAGAAAGTATGCTAGAGTGGTAGAACACGTTTTTATAACATCTAGATGCCTTAATTAAGCATTTTATGAAATCTGAAATTTTGAAAAAATGGTCTAATGTAGAATGTCGGGCCTTTTGATTCATGTGTGTTTTTATGTTTTGGTCTCGTTAATCGATTGATATTCGTAGCATGTAAGTAGGTCTTTAATCTGGAAAAGAAAACAGGTTCAGATGAACCATAGATTCCAAGATATAGTCGGTCAAAGTGGGTTGTTGTTCACGGAAGTTGGTTTTACGGGTTGCCCGAAAGCTTCAAGAACAGATTGAACACGCTACTTTGACCGACTGCTTAATCATCTTCCCGATTGTTAATTATTTATGTTTTGTTATAAATTGGTACTGGTATACGCTACATATCTATGATCTTCAATTGGACAAACAACTCATAGGATTACTTTAATTATTGGTCAAAAGTAGTTGGCCAGGCGTAATGAAGTTTTGGGTTTTCCAGAAAATTGAAGAACACGAAGAACAGTTGTTAGCAGTACTTTGACCATCATAAATAGAGATCTTAGAATTACGATTTGTTCATGTTAATGTTGTTAGGTTTGTAATATTCATGGATGCAATCAAATTGCATAAAATAAGCAGAAACGTGTAAAAATCAGAGTTTAAAATTTTACAAACCATATACCCGGATCACCCTTTATGCACAATAATTAATTAAACGAAAAAGAAAGAACAAGAATCATACCCTTGAAGATTCAAGCTTCCTCAGGTACAAGTTCACCTCCAATCCTTTTCGCGTTCGACTTGTATCCACTGGTTTGGTTCATTCCTTTGATCAACGTTAGCCACCCAAGTGTTTGGCCTCTGAGGTGATCCACCAAGGAAGAAGAAAGATTCAAGAAGATGGGTATTTGGCAAAACCCCTAGTTTTATATCTCTCATAGAAAAGAACGTGATTCTCCCAACAATTGGAATCATGTATGTTGTAAAAAGTCAACAACCACTACACCCAAAATAAGACTCCTCTTATTTATAGATGTGGGCATCCTTCCTTAACAATTAAGGAATTGGGTTTTATTTTAATTAATTAAATTACTTTAATTAATTAAGCTCCCTAATCTTATTAGGGATAATTAATTAAACTTTAATTAACTAGCCTCCTAATCTTATTATGAATAAATGAGAGTACTTTTATTAATTAATTCTCAAACTCCTTTAGAATTAAATAATAATAATAGTAATAATAATAAAAAGACTCCTCTTATTAATTTATATTTAATATTTTCAAAATATTAAATAATAAATATTAAGCTATTTAATTTATTCTATCACCATAGATTAAATTAAATATACTTAACTTATTATTACGATTATGCCATTAACTTCTTAAATAATTATTCTTCCTTTTATGGTGTGACCCTTTAGGTTCTCCATATTAAACCGGTTGTAAATAAATCAATTAGAGCAATTCTAATCTTATTTAAATAAATAAATTAAACAATTAATTTATTTAAATAAATAATATTTATTCTACAATAGGATAAGCCTCCCTAACGATCAACGACTTTCCGGATAATATAGATTTCAACATTAATCATAAAAGAACCTTTGAGTAAATAGTTACCGCATAATTCAATCCTTCCACCATACAATGTCCCAATTAAATATAAGACATGGAATTATCATCAAGTCTTATTTTATTTAATTATATGTATTTCGACTCTTAAATGCACAACTCCAAATAATGCAAATTAGAAACTCCTTTCTAATTTCATTCTGCCTTGGCCAAGGACTACTGGGTTGACATTTATCGAATCACATAGGACATTTCTCTTTTTTACTAAATGTGGTAGATTCTTTATTGATCATACACTATCTCCATGTATGACTTATTATACCCAAGCATACCCTTTGATATACTCCAAGGGTCTTAAGGAATAAGTCAAAGTATAATTTATTATACACAAGATACTATGATGATCTCTAAGTCCAAGGATCACTTGTACTACTATCACTACAAGAATTCCTATTGACAGGTAAGTAAAACTCCATTAGGTATTCCTTAGCGAGCCACGTTCAGTGAACTTATTCTCTAATAAGCACCTACATACTTGCTTTGGTGTCTCCACACAAATGATCATGAGATCAATCATCCTCATCCAATGAGCAAACAACGTATGTACCAATCTATCCGGATTCACTAATCCCCAATTTAGTAATCCAACGATTGGAAACTATTTTAGTTTTAAGCTTTCTAAGAATTTAGATCTCATTAGAATGATCATCATCATTATTCTAAAAGCATTGCTTAAAACTATGGGTTTATTACATATTATAAAACAGCATCTTGTAGATAATTAAAAGCCTTTAATAAATTAATACTTTTTATTAATAAATGAATAAGATTGTTACAAAGTATATGCATTATCATCAAACATGATTGGCTTGTGTGCATACTACTTTCAATCTCCCACTTGCACTAAAGTCAATCGTCATGGTATCTCATACTCTTCTTCTCTAAGTGACGATTATCCTGCTGTTGGATAAGCTTCAGTAAATGGATATGTAATGTTGTTCTTGAGAGTTCACTATCTCTATAGTGATTTACCATCTTTTAATGATTCTTATAATCAAATAAAAGTGCCACAACATATGTTTGGATCCAAGATGAGACTTAGGAACTATTCCTAGTTCTGTAATGAACTTTTAATCCAAACAATCAACTTACAGCTTCATTTATAGCTATATACTTTGTCTTTATCAGTAAACCAACAACTCTTTGTTGTTTGGAACCTTTCCAATTCAAGGTAACTTGCAAGCAACGTATGCACCACCGTTCAAGGTAACATTTTACCTTAAAGTGGATTTCCTGTCATCTTGGTCTGTCTAAAAAAAACTTGAGTCTGTTAAGCCCTCTAGTTTTAATTTAGACCCGCCATGAATATGATCACATCCTTAGTTCCAATTAAGTACTTTAAGATGTTTTTCACTGTCTTACAGTGAACTTCTCCAGAATATGACTGATCAACATCAGATCTCGTACATTTTATTGCATACATGATTGTCACTCATGCGATCTCTCTTTTCAGGAGTCTATGGGAACTATTAATAGAGATACACTCCGGGGCTCATCAACATGAGACATCCCATTGAGTTTGGCATGCTAAACGACTTTAGCATCAAATGAATATATGTCCATTGGGTTAAGCCGAGCATCCTCTTAAATCTATCTATATAGATTTTTATCCCCAATTACAATACTCTTCCCAAATCATTCATGGAGGATTGTTTAGACAACTTTATCTTTACCGATTGTAGCATTAGTATGTCATTCCATATCCATAGTATATCAACATATAATACTAGCAATGTCACACGGCGCCCCCACTAACCCTTTTGTACACACTTAGGTTCATTCTTATTTTTGATAAAATCAAACTTTTTGATTATTTCATCAAAATGAATGTTCCATTTTGAGAAACTTGCTTCAATTCATTTCTCTCGAGTATCTACAACTCTTACCTCATCGTATGTAATAATCGGATCATCATCTTCTATGATCGTACATCATCATCATCATCCATGATTAATCCATACCTCCCGTATCTTCTTGATCTTATTCCGATTTACGATTGGGTTGTGGTACAATAAGTCTTTCTACAGGTTCCTCTTATTTGACTTATAGTGTTTTGTGGTTGAACTCTTCAAGATCAATTATCCTCCCACTAGCCCCTTCAATGATAAACACCTTTATCTTTGAAGGCAGCGTGTTTCGCAACAAACACCTTTTGCTAAGTAGAATTATAGAACATATGCCCTAAACTTACTTTTGGATGTCCCACAAATCTGTACTTGTCAAATTTTGTCCCAAGCTTATCCTTTGAAACCTTTTTCACATAAGTTGGACAACCTCTTATCTTAACATACTTAAGATTAGGAATCCTCCATATCCATAACTTTTATGGAGTTTAGGGGTCGGATTTTGAGGTTATCTTTTCGTAGATATGCAGCCATTTCTAGGACATTACCCCAGAAGGATACTGGTATGTCGGTAAAATCATTATGGACCGTACCATGTCCAACAAGGTACAATTTTTCCTTTCAAATACATCAATCAATTATTGCGTATCAGGAGGCGTCCATTATGAGAAAACCATTTGAGATGATCTAGAAACTTATTGGACAAATATTCCTTCCTTGATCCGATCAAAGAATCCTAATACTTTGCCAAATTGTTTCACTTCTAAATTCTTTGAACCTTTCAAATAATTCATACATGTATTTCAAAAAATACATACATTCAACTCTTTGAATGGTCATCTCCTTTTCTTGTACTAGTTTGTTCAATTTGCAAAATTATTTTCACGTAAGTCAAGTATACAAAATCAATTAAGTAATATTCCGGTTCTATACAAAATATTATTATTATAAATAGAACAACAATTGTTCTTAATTATAATACCAAAGATTTCATTGTCCAACAATAAAATAGAAATAATGTTTCTAACAAGAACTGGAATACAATAACAACTTATTGACTTAATAGATTTGCCCGTAGGCATTGCTAAACTATAAGTTTCTATGGCTAATGTGGCAACCTTTGCTACATTTCCATACATAGGATTACTTATATTTGTTTAGCTTTCTACTTACGCTTGGTCCTTCATAAATCTATATTTTTGATAACCAACGCTTTATCCAATACCCAAGTAGAACCTTGACTTAAAGAAAAATTTATTTTAAATCATGAACAAATTTGTATTTGTAACCAAACTTCACTAAGCTTCTTTGGTTAGCCTCAAAGAAGATGCTTTTAGCAGTTTCTTTCCAGTGTCCAGGCTTATTGTAGTGGAAGCAAACTCCTTTGCTATCTGTATCAGTTTTGTTCTTATTATCCTTTATTTTTGCCTTTATATTTACCTTCTTAGAATCGTTCTTCTTTTCAGAAGATCCTTTGGCCCCTATCAATAAGACTCGGTCTTTCTTAGTTGGAAAGTGACTCTCAACATTTTTCAACATGTTAAGCAAATCAGCGAGGCTGATATCTAGCTTGTTCATATAAAAATTCACAATAATTGTGAAAGGAGTCTGGGAGTGAGTGCAAGATCAAATCTTGACTCAACTCTCCATCCATGACAAAACCCTTTGTCCTAATTGATCAATCAAATTGATTATGTTAAGGACTTTTATCTTTACTGTAGTGTCATCGGTCATTCTAGATCGGAAGAGCTCCTTAGATATCTGATATCTATCAGTCCTACTTTCCTCACCATCAACTACTTGATGTGTAGGAATATACTAAGAGCATCCATAGTTTCATGCTGACGCTGAAGCTCGTTACTCATGGATGCGAGCATGATTCATTGAGCCAACTGTGCATCATCTTGCCACTTTTTAATAGTAACAATCTCTTCCTCAGAGGCATTGTCTGCAACCATTGCAGGGATGGGCTTATTAAGGACATAAGATAGCTTTTCAGCCGTGAGAACTTTTCTCAATTCCTTAACCAATCCGTTTAATTCGGTCCGGTTAATTAACATCTAATATGTTTCGCAGTGATGGTAATTTAGACATTGTAAAATTCTAAAAATGAATTTGTAATTAACAACATTTTAACATACATTCTTTTATTAATTACCAAAATAATTTAGGTCTTTTTTTAAATTGGTATCTCCCACTATTTTCTTCAAACTATATTACCCTCAATATATAGTTCGGCAATATCTAATTAAAGTTATGCTAGTGAGAATAAGGATTCCATTTCAAATGTATATAGCCTTGTGGTGACACAATAAACTATATATAAGTAAATAGGTAGACAACTCTTGTCAATTACATCAACTATGTAACTCCTTGTATTTTGCCTCTTATATCATAATGGTCAAGTGTGTGCACATCCGAACTAAAATAATTTAAGTTAAGTCCAACCTAGCACTTCATATATTCAAAATAGAAAAATATCGTCCTTGTGGTGTCACAACAAAAAAATATTGTTCAATTTTCTTTATAAGTATCAAATGTGATAAATCAACATCTTAAATACTCAATACTTGCCTTGTGGTGACACAACAAACTCATATTAAATATTTAATACTCAATTAATTTTATCATGCTAGAATGCGACGTTCGATATTCCAAATATCTTTGAATGCTTAGGACTTAATATAAAAAATTTGAGGGGTTTGTTATTAATATGTCTCATCTTGTTTAGCGCGTATGCAAATATATATATAAGACCCCAAATTATTAATAAATGAAATTTATTTTCCTCTATTTATTATTTTGAAATAGTAAGGGTTGATTTGATTAATGTGGATAGTTATGGGTAAAATCACGCAAATATTTTAATAAGCAAGTGGTTATAAAATATTCATTATCGTTGGGAATATTTGTTTGGTCATGGAATATTAAATCTTGTCGGGAATATTCATGCACGACGCGGTCTTTCTTTATGGGCCCCATAACGAAAAAGTGATTGGATGAAGAAAACGACAAATATAAGTTGTTTATAAATAATAGCAGTAGTAGTTATTCTGAATTATCTTTGTTGGAATACCGTTGTTTAAAACACGCTAATACGCGTTGTTGAAACGATAGCTGCGGTATTGCACACAATTATTGATTCTTACGTGAAGAAGGCACTACTTCGAATAATTATTACGATAATTAATGTTCATTAATTTATTTTATTGATTCAATAATTCTTTGCGTTGATATTTTATATTCTTGTTGTTTCATAAATTGTCATTACGATATTTTCCATTATCGAGACAATAATTCATATTATCTGAATAATATTATTAGAAAATATTATTGGCAATGTCTAGAAAGTTACATCTAAGGAGAGGTTTGGTCACCTAATTGCACGCCCGATGAGAGAGATCCTTATTGGAAAGCCCCTCTTTCTTGGGAAATGGCACAGTTGCGATCTTGTGATTCTGTAATATTATTTGTGAATAATTAATTATTGATTTATATGATGAGAAAAAATATTGATTTTATGTGAATATAGATGGAGAAAATTTTTAATGTGACAATTGTTGAAAATTAATATTTTATCTTTTTACTCGATAAAATAATTCATTTAAATATATTATTTTAATAATATATTAATGGTGATATTTTTATAATGAATGTGGGATATATGAGTATATGAGGAGGAAGAGTATTTTTGTGGTAATAAATGTTTAACACATATTTTGTGTGTTGGTGGACACAATTATTGGTGAAATTTGATTATAACTTGTAAAATCGCCTGTTTATGGATTTCGGTCAATTTACATTTGGAATTTGGAAAACCTTTCTTCTGCAAAGTTGTAGAGAATTGAATTTCCTATGAAAAGGTGTGATATTCAAATTTTCTGATAAAAGGGCTATTTATTATAAATTATTGAAGTTCCGAAGCTCCGAAATAATTGATTTTTGAAAGTTTAAAATATTTAAATTAGAAAAAACGTTTTTTAAATGTTTGTGGGCATCTTTAACATGTGTTGAATGGTGAGATCAGATTGTCTAGATGGTAGTAGAATTTTTATAAATATATTAATATTATATTAAATTTTACGCTTTGGTGTTCAAAGCATTTTCCTATAAATAGGGTGCTTAGGATAGAATTGAAAATCACACCGAAACTAAAGTTTTCTCTCTCTCTATATCTATATTATCGTATTATTGTGAGTATTTTGAGTATACTTTGAGTATTGCTATATACTATGCAAGTTCAAGTCATAGCTTTATATCCGCGTTTTCGATAGAAATCTTGTCTTTTCGAGGTAAGGGATGTTATTTTCTTCTAAAATGATATTATTTCTTCAATATCATTATCTTTGAAATATTGGTTGGAACTTTTATCAAATTTAGAACTTTTTCATGTTAGGGTTACTATTCACGAGTTACTATTCACGAGTTACTATTCACGAGTACTATTCAAGATACTATTCATTAAGCGTGAAGATGTTTTTTTTGTGAAATTTCTATCTTTTGGTGTCGGAGTTACTATTCACGTATACGACACTATTCACGATATCGACACTTATTCATAGAAAAATAAAATTTCTTCTTTTGTCCAAAATTTCTATTATGATACTAGCTTTGATTGTATCCATGTTTTGATCATTCTTGAATTTTACACCACTATGATTATTTTTGAGGTATTTTTGGACATGGATAAAACAAAATCTGAATCCTTAATCCTTAATATTTGTTCTTTTGTTTCACCGGATTCGCTTTTCTTTAAAATATTTTCATCATCCTCGGTCCTAAATGATGATATTCTTGAATATCTTTGGCTCAGTAGTGCAAGATGAATGATTTCTTGATGAATATCTTTGGCCGTCTTCGCAAAGATGAACAAGTGTTGAGATGAACATGACCTCTTGATTAATATCTTTGGCCGTAGTGAAAAGATGAGCAGTGTTTAGATGAACATGACCAATGGATCAATATCTTTGGCTGTGGTGCAAAGATGAATATTTGATTCGAGATATATATTGATTGATGTTACGAGGATAAAATATCGATGATGAACTTTTAAATTCATATATAGAAGATAGTAGTTTGTATTCTCTACTTAACTCTTCTATTGAATTGTTGTTTCATTGCGATTTGTTGATTTAAAACTTGTTGTCTATTGTATTTTATTAGATTTTTCCTGTTGGAGACTAACGATAATTTGTTGTATATTATCTTAGTCATAATATTCTTTCTTTGGGCTAGTTGAGCTCACCCTTTTCCTTTTGTTCCATTTTTCTTCTCGGGAGGCGAGAATGTAGCGGTAGTCGGGGTATGGAGTATGAGTTCAGAGAGTTGTTTAGTAGTCCTCACCATTTTTGTAAAATAATGTATCAATAATTATGATGAGGATTTATTTGCGTGTGGATATTGTCTAGATGGCAATATCTCGTATTTTTAACTCACATTTATTTTATATGTTGTAATAATAAAGTTGTAGTTATTTACGTACCATGTATTTGGCGACTTTCGAGAATGGGTTGGATGGAATGGACCTATTTTGGGGCGTCACGGTTGGTATCGAGCTTAGGGATATGATCTCTGGCGGAGATCGGGGAATAGAACTAGGAGGGAGAGACGAGTAAATCCTTCGCTAGTGTGTCCTACCTAAGCTTATTTGTTAGTTGGTTAGTATATAGGGATATTATGTGATATATTGATTTCCTTAATTAACCCTTGTTTTATGATGAGTATTTGAGAATGTCGATCGAGAATATTAATGATGGAAAATGAGGCCGTGGAGACGCTGTGTACTCACCAACGAGGAGAACGTGCAACAGTGGCAATGTTCCTCCCATGAACAACACCACCGAAAGCGATGATGAGCGAGGGGATGTTTAGAAGCTTTTTGCGGTTCATGCAAAATCGAGCGAGGAGACTTCGTGTTCAAAATACGAGGAGGAAATGATAGCAATTCACGGGTGGTCACAACCCAGCGATTCAAAGAGTTGGGACCACGAGTGCAGGGAAAGCGGATCCCATTAAGGCGAGGCGTGGGTCAAACAAATTACCAAGATATTTGATGTCTTGGGATGCATGGAGGAACAGAAAGTTCAATTCGCTACTTTTATGTTCCAAACGAGGCAGCGGATTATTGGTGGGAATCACGTGAAGCGTACCCATCCAAATTTTTCGGATGTCATGGGAGACGTTTGAAGCAGTTCAATGACAAGTACTTCCCAAAAGTATTCGTCATATGAAGGAAGTGGAGTTTATTAGATGGAGCGAATAATAACGATGGCCGATGTGTCCCAAATCTGAGGCAAAGTTCATGCGAGTTATCCGTGTTTGCACCTCATTTGGTGGAGAATGAGGAGCGTGACGCGGCGGATGTTTACGAGAGGTTTGAAACCCGACATACGTCGATATCTCATTTCTCATAAATTTTCTCTCTATTCGGATGTTGTTGAATAGGGCTCGGTTTGTTAGAGCGAGATAATGAGTACGCTCAACCGAGGGACCATAACCGAGGAATCATCATAATCAAGATAGCGATCATCGAATAACGATAACCAAATGGAGAAAGAAGAATACGGACAAAAGCGGTAACCACTCTGGTGGTAATCGTGGCCATGAAAATAGAAGAAGCGAAGTCGAGGAGATTTTAAAAAGAGGAGATTCAACAACGACCATGTGAAGACGTCAACACCAACACCGACCAGCGGTTCCAGGAGGAGAAAGACCACCGGTCAGTATGTTACAAATGCGGAAAGAGGGACATATCATTAAATCGCCCACAACAGGTTTAAGGTATGCTATAATTGTGGAAAAGAAGGACATATCGCTCGAGATTATGCGGTATCGAAACCAGATCCAGTGAGGAATGGTGACTCAAAAGGATGTCCCGTAAAGGTCAAAGTCAACGGTTCTTGGAAGAGCGTTTGTCGTGACCGGTTAAAATACGAGAAACCCGAATGAAGTTAGCATGGGTTAGTTAATTATAAATTCTTGCAAAGTTTATACCTTACTAGATACCGGTTCTACCCATTCTTTTATCTCTCTTGCTTGCGCTCAACGTTTGAACTTGACTACGGAAAAATTAGACTTTGACCTATTTATGGAGACTCCGTTAGGAGAAACTTTCATTACATCCGTTGTTTAGAAATCTTGCATGATTCAGGTTGGCACTATCACATTACATGTTAACCTTATTTCTATAGAGATATTTGCTTTTGATGTGATTTTAGGGTTAACTACTCATCATGCCGAAATTTATTACTTTTCGTAAGGTTGTTAGTTTTCATATTCCTAAGCAACTTTGTTATTCAATTCAAGCAATCAAACCATTGTAATCAAACATTTTCATATCAAGCCATGAAGTCATTCGTTTATTACGGATGTCAAGTTTTCTTAGTCCATGTTATGGATTTGAATAAAGACACGTCGATTTGAATAATATTCTGTTGTTATTGATTTTTCTGGACGTATTTCTGAAGAATTTCTTGGCTTACTCCCAAAGATGATATTAAATTTTGTATCGACTTTGAACCCGTACAAAACTCATTTCTAAAATCTCATATCAAATGGCTCTATTGAACTTGAGGAGTTAAAATTCAACTATAGAATCTGGTACTGAGCCTTTATCTGGTGACTTCCTTTATGGAATGCACCGCCGAGACTCTCCGTAGGGGACACCATATTAGATGCGATAGTAAAGCGATAGGTGTCATTGTAACGTGTTATCCAAGGTTGGGATATGAGTCACAGGTTGAGAACAACCTAAGTCGATAATCGAAATATGTAGCTTTCTAGGCTTAGTTGGTTATTATCGGAGATTCGTTGAAGGATATTCTCGAATCGCTATTCCACTAACGTAGCGGCTGACTCGTAGAGATACAAAATTCGAATGGAGCAAAGAATGTAGGAAGAGCTTCAAAGAACTCAAGAGGAGAATCATTTTTAAAGACGTGTTACGACCATGCCATCTGGAAAAGCGAGCGTGGTAGGCGGCGTGTTGAGTAGAAGATGCTATCTGAGTGCATGCGATATTGTCAAAGACTAATTTCATATAATTTACAAATAATAGAGATGGAGATAAAAACTCTAGTTACTCAGCGTGATGATATCACGAGTATAATCGACTTTAATCGATAAAGTTAAAGTTGTTCAAGCTACACACGGAGTGATGAATTTGAAGAAGGAGGTGCAAGAAGTTGTTATTTCAAAAGCGAGAATCGGTGAGGTGAGGAAAGCTCAAACCTTCGATTTATTAATCCATTTGAAATTCTCGATCGAATAAGAATTGTGGCCTATAAACTCGTTTTACCGCCAAGTATGACGCGTGTTCATAACGTTTTTCACGTATCGATGTTACGTAAATATGTGGACGACCCGAACCACGTCATTGAGTTAGAACCAGATGAGATAGCCGAAGACTTAACGTACGAGGAGGTACCTGTCAAGATCTTGGATAGGAAAGAATATGTCCTATGTACCGAGGTTATACCACAAGTTAAAGTTTTGTGGAGAAACCATACTATTGAGGAAATGACCTGGGAGTTGGAAACGAAAATGAAAGCGAGGTATTCTCATCTTTTGAAACACCAGTATCGTCGTCAATTTCGAGGATGAAATTTCATAAGGAGGGAGGTTGTAAGACCCCAAATTATTAATAAATGAAATTTATTTTCCTCTATTTATTATTTTGAAATAGTAAGGGTTGATTTGATTAATGTGGATAGTTATGGGTAAAATCGCATAAATATTTCGAATAAGCAAGTGGTTATAAAATATTCATTATCGTTGGGGAATATTCGTTTGGTCGTGGAATATTCGTCTTTGTCGGGAATATTAAATGCGATTGGCGTAGTCTTTTTATTGGCCCCATAACTTGAAGCGATTGGATGAAGAAAACGACAAATATAAGTTGTTTATAAATAACTGCGTAGTTATTCTGCAGTTATCTTGTTGGAATACCGGTGGTTAAAACACGCTAATAATACGCGTTGTTGAGCAATAAAGCATTGATATATTGCACCCAATTATTGATTCTTACGTAAGAAGGTGTTAGGTTTGTAATATTCATGTATGCGCAATCAAATTGCAAAATAATGCGAAGCGTGTAAAATCGAGTTTAAAATTTTACAAACCATATACGGGATCACCCTTTATGCACAATTATTAATTAAGCGAAAAAGATAACGAATGAGAATCATACCCTTGAAGATCGAGCTTCCTCGGTACAAGTTCACCTCCAATCCTTTTCGCGTTCAACTTGAATCCACCGGGTTGGTTCCTTCCTTTGATCAACGTTAGCCACCCAAGTGTTTGGCCTCTGGGGTGATCCACCAGGAATAATAAAGATTCAAAAAAGGGTATTTGGCTCAAACCCTAGTTTTCTATCTCTATAGAAAAGGGTACTCTCCAACAAATTGGAATTATGTCGTTGTAAAAAGTCAACAACCCCCCTCACCCATAATAAGACTCCTCTTATTTATAGATGTGGGCAACCCACCTTAACAATTAAGGAATTGGGTTTTATTTAATTAATTAAATTCTTTTAATTAATTAAGCTCCCTAATCTTATTAGGGATAATTAATTAAACTCTTTTAACTAATTTTCCTTCCTAATCCAATTAGGAATAAATGAGAGTACTTATATTAAATTAATTTCTAAACTCTTTTAGAAATTAAAATAATAATAATTGTAATAATATTAATAAGACTCCTCTTATTAATTTATATTTAATATTTCTAAAATATTAAATAATAAATATTAAGCTATTTAATTTATTCTATCACCATAGATTAAATTAAATATACTTAACATATTATTACGATTATGCCATTAACTTCTTAAATAATTATTCTTCCTTTTATGGTGTGACCCTTTAGGTTCTCCATATTAAACCGGTTGTGAATAAATCAATTAGAACAATTCTAATCTTATTTAAATAAATAAATTAAACAATTAATTTATTTAAATAAATAATATTTATTCTCTGATAGGGATAAGCCTCCCTAGCGATCAACGACTTTCCGGATAATATGATTTCAACATTAATCATAAAAGAACCTTTGAGTAAATAGTTACTGTACAATTCAATCCTTCTACCATACAATGTCCCAATTAAATATAAGATATGGAATTCTTGTCGAGTCTTATTTTATTTAATTATATGTATTTCGATCCTTAAATGCACAACTCGAAATAATGCAAATTAGAAACTCCTTTCTAATTTCATTCTGCTTATAACCAAGGACTCTTTGGGTTGTCATTTATCGAATCACATAGGACATTTCTCTTCTTTTATTAGAAGTGGTAGATTCTTTATTGATCATACATTATCTCCATGTATAACTTATTATACCCAAGCATACCCTTTGATATACCCTAAGGGTCTTAAGGAATAAGTCAAAGTATAACTCATCATACATAAGATACTATGATGATCTCAAGTCCAAGGATTACTTGTACTACTATCACTACTGAGAATTCCTATTGACGAGCAAATAAAACTCCATTAGGTATTCCTTAGCGAGCCACGTTCGATGAACTTATTCTCTAATAAGCACCTACATACTTGCTTTAGTGTCTCCACACAAAATGATCATGAAATCAATCATCCTCATCCAATGAGCAAGCACTTATGTACCAATCTATCCGGGATTCACTAATCTCCAATTTAGTAATCCAACGATTGGGAACTATTTTAGTTTTAAGCTTTCTAGAATTTAGATCTCATTAGAATGATCATCATCATTATTCTAAAAGCATTGCTTAAAACTATGGGTTTATCACATATTATAAAAAAGCAACATCATGTAGATAATTAAAAGCCTTTAATAAATTAATACTTTTTATTAATAAATGAATAAGATTGTTACAAAGTATATGCTTTATCATCAAACATGATTGGCTTGTGTGCATACTACTTTCAATCTCCCACTTGCACTAAAGTCAATCGTCATGGTATCTCATACTCTTCTTCTCTAAGTGACGATTATCCTGGCATTGGATAAGCTTTAGTTAATGGATATGTAATGTTGTTCATGAGAGTCCACTATCTCTATAGTGATTTCCCATCTTTCAATGATTCTAATAATCAAATGAAAGTGCCACAACACATGTTTAGATCCAAGATGAGACTTAGGAACTATTCCTAGTTACGTAATGAACTTTTAATCCAAACAATCAACTTGCGACTTCATTTATAGCTATATACTTTGTCTTTATCACTAAACTAACAACTCTTTCTTTGTTTGGAACCTTTCGAATTCAACGCACCACTTGCTCAAGATAACGCTTTTACCTTAAAGTGGATTTTTACATCATCTTGAGTGCATCTAAAAAACTTGAGTCTGTTAAGCCCTCTAGTTTTAATTTAGACCCACCATGAATATGATCACATCCTTAGTGCTGGGTTAAGCACTTTAAGATGTTTTCAGCGACTCATAGTGAACTTCTCCATAATATGACCGATCAACATCGGTCTCGTACATTTCATTGCATGCATGATTGTCACTCATGCGACCTCTCTTCTCGAGAGTCTGTGGGGACTATTAAGAGATACACTCCATAGCTCATCGACATGAGAAATCTCTTGGAGTTTGCCATGCTAAACGACTTTAGCATCAAATGAATATACGTTCCTTGGGTTAAGTCGAGCATCCTGTTGTATCTATCTATATAGATTTTATCCCCAATTAAGATACTCTTCCCAAACCATTCATGGAGGAATGTTTAGACAACTTTATCTTTACTGATTGTAGCATTGGTATGTAATTCCTCATCCGTAGTATATCAACATATAATACTAGAAATTTCAAGACGCTCCCACTGACCCTTTTGTACACACTAGAACTCTTACCTCATCGTATGTAACTCTGGATCATCATCTTCTATGATGCGTACCTCATCATCATCATCATCCATGATAAATCCATACCTCCTAGGTATCTTGATACTATTTTAGATTCTGATTGATTTGTGGTACAATAATAGTTATCTCTACGAGTTCCTCTTATTTGACTTATAGTGTTTTGTGGTTCTTGAACTCTTCAGGATCTATTATCCTCCCACTAGCCCTTTTGATGATAAACACCTTTATCTTAGAAGGCAACGTGTTTCGTAACAAACACCTTTTGCTATGTAGGATTATAGAACATATGCCCTAAACTTATTTTAGGATGTCCCACAAATCTGCACTTGTTAAATCTTGTCCCAAACTTATCCTTTGAAACCTTTTCACATAAGTTGGACAACCCCTTATCTTAACATACTTAAGATTAGGAATCCTCCCTGTCCATAACTTTTATGGAGTCTTGGGGCCGAATTTTGAGGTTACCTTTTTCGTAGATATGTCGGACCATTTCTAGGACATGATCCTGAGAGGATCTTTGGAATGTCGGTAAAATCATTATGGACCGCACCATGTCCAACAAGGTACGATTTTTCCTTTCAGATACATAAATCATTTATTACATATCAGGAGGCGTCCATTATGAGAAAACCATTTGAGATGATCAAGAAACTTATTGCACAAGTATTTATTCCTTGATCTAATCAAAGAATCTTAATACTTTGTCAATTTGTTTCACTTCTGAATTCTTTGAACCTTTCAAATAATTCACACTTGTATTTTAACAAATACACACATTCAACTCTTTGAATGATCATCTCCTTTTCTTAGACTAGTTTGTTCAATTTACAAAATTATATTCATGTAAGTCAAGTATACAAAATTTATTAAGTAATATTCCATTCTATACAAAACATTATTATTATAAATAGAACAACAATTGTTCTTAATTATAATACCAAAGATTTCATTGTCCAACAATAAAATGGAAATAATATTTTAACAAGAACTGGAATACAATAACAACTTATTGACTTAATAGATTTGCCCATAGGTATTGCTAAACTATAAGTTTCTATGGCTAATATGGCAACCTTTGCTACATTTCCGCACATAGGATTACTTATATTTGTTTAGCTTTCTTCTGCTTGGTCCTTCATAAATCTATATTTATGATAACCAAAATCGGTATCCAATACCCAAGTAGAACCTTGACTTAAAGAAAAATTTATTTCAACCATGAACAAAAAAGCGTATTATGAATCAAACTTCACTAAGCTTCTTTGGTTAGCCTCTGCAAGATGTTTCTCGCAGATTTTCTTTCCGATTGTCGAGCTTATTGCGGTGGAAGCAAACTCCTTTGCTATCCGTATCGCTTTTGTTCTTATTATCCTTTGTTTATGCCTTTCTATTTACCTTCTTTGAATCGTTCTTCTTTTGGAAGATCCTTTGGCCCCTACCAAGTAAGACTTGATCTTTCTTGGTTGGAAAGTGACTCTCAACATTTTTCAACATGTTAAGCAAATCAATGAGGCGATATCTAGCTTGTTCATATGAAAAATTCACAACAATTGTGAAAGGAGTCCCGGGAGTGAGGGCAAGATCAAATCTTGGCTCAACTCTCCATCCATGATAATACTGTTGTCTAATTGATCAATCAAATTGATTATGTTAAGAATTTTTATCTATGCTACTATAGTGCCATTAGCCATTCTAGATCGGAAGAGCTCCTTTGATATCTCGATATCTATCGGTCCTACTTTCTCACCATCAACTACTTGATGTGCGGGAATATAGTAGGAGCATCCATAGTTTCATCTTGTGGCGAAGCTCGTTACTCATGGATCTTTGGCATGATGCATTGAGCCAACTGTGCATCATCTTGCCACTTTCTAAAAGTAGCAATCTCTTCCTCAGAGGCATTGTCTGCAACCATTGTAGGGATAGGTGTATTAAGGACATAAGATAACTTTTCAGCCATGAGAACTATTCTCAAATTCCTTAACCAATCCGCTTAATTCGATTACGGTTAATTTAGCATCTAATATGCTTTCGCATGATGATAGTAATTTTAGACATTGTAAAATTACATAAATGAATTTGTAATTAACAACATTTTAACATACATTCTTTTATTAATTACCAAAATAAATTAGGTCTTGTTTTAAATTGGTATCTCCCACTATTTTCTTCAAACTATATTACCCTCACTTATATAGTTCAAAGAAAATCTAATTAAAGATTTGCTAGTGAGAATAAGGATCCCATTTCAAATGTATATAGCCTTGTGGTGACACAACAAACTATATATAAATAAATAGGTAGACAACTTTTGTCAATTACATCAACTATCTGACTCCTTTTCTTTTGCCTCTTAGATTATTTTGATCAAGTGGTGGCACATCCGAATCAAAATTATCCAAGTTAAGTCCAACCTAGCACTCCATATATTCAAAAAGAAAAATATCATCCTTGTGGTGACACAACAAAACAATATTGTTCAATTTTCTTTATAAGCATCAAATGTGATAAATTAACATCTTAAATACTTAATACTTGCCTTGTGGTGACACAACAAACTCATATTAAATATTTAATACTCTATTAATTTTATCATGCTAGAAAGCGACGTTCGATATTCCAAATATCTTTGAGCGCTTAGGACTTAATATAAAAATTGAGGGTTTGTTATTAATTTGTCTCATCTTGTTTAGCGCATGCATATATATATATATAAAATACGCGTCATATTAATGAACATGTGAAGCATGTTTGCATAATATATAATATATATAGTATAAGCATGCATATATAGAATACTATATTCTACTAGAATTGATTATGGACTTTTATTCTAGTTTGGTTCACTAGAGCCACCAAGTGAACCAAAAGGTCAAATCCTAGGGGTGCGAGAAATAATATTTAAATATAACTATTACATTTAAACCCGGGCTCCATTACAAACGGGTCTTCACGCTCCTTGCTCCTTTGATCTCCAATTTTTCAAAATTAATTCTAACTATTCCTATTACAAAACTATTTAAAATAAATAGAAACCTTGATCGTGATCGAGGGAAGTATATAGGAGGAGATAAAATTTACATTAAGAAAAAATTAGAGAAGGCGAGGTACGCAGACCCCATTTAATAAAACTCATACATTCATGCATCCAACTAAAATAAAATCCAATCATATTAATTGATAATCCATAATCAATCCCATTTATTATCATACACATCACCATATGCATCAATAAATAACATTCATCTCATGAATAATAAACATTTAATATATATATTGATATCATTTAATGGGCAAATTTAGTTAGTATAACATCTAATTTTGAATCAAAATAAACTCCTTTATTTAAATCCAAATTTAAATCAAAATAAAACTATTTTATTTTAATTTATCTAATTTTGAATAAAATAAACTATTTTATTTTAATCAAAATCTTTAATCAAAATAAACTCCTTTATTTTAATTAATTATGGAATCCAATTCCATGTAAAAAAAATCTTTTATTAAAGGAAACACTTGATATTCTTTCCTATTCACAAATAAACTCCTTTATTTTGAATAATATGAAATCTTATTCCATATTTAAATAAACTCCTTTATTTAAGGAAACATGGATTCTCTTTCCTATTCACAAATAAACTCTTTTATTTTGAATAATATGAAATCTTATTTCATATCTAAACAAACTCCTTTATTTAAGGAAAGATGGATTTACTTCCTATTCACAAATAAACTCCTTTATTTTAGGAAAATAAAATCCAATTTCAACTCCAATTAGTTATCATGGAATCCAATTCCAACTCTAATTAGTTAGCATGAAATTCTAATTTTAAAATTAAAATAAACCTTTTTATTTTAAGATTAAAATAAACCTTTTATTTTAAAATTAAAATAAACTTTTATTTTAAGATTTAATTAAATATATATATTATATAAAATAAACTCTTTTATTTCAATATTAAAATAAACCTTTTATTTTAAGATTAAAATAAACTTTTTATTTTAATTATAAAATAATTAAAATAATAATATATATATAATATATATATATATATATATATATATATTTTATTAAAAAAAATGATGACATGATCCGTGCATATATCATTTATTACTTGTTTCCCTTGATTTACGCTTTTAGGTTTTTCCTTGAAAACATGAATCTCATTTCCTTTTTTTTTTTTTAATTTCCGTGAATCATTTGATTTTGGGATTACCAAGCAAGTTACTCCTTTTTGAAAACATGTTGCACGTTAATCATATATATATACATGATTCATTACAATATTCGATAATTAAAAAAAATTCGTGATTACCGAATTTTTAATTTTTTTTTTTTTTAATAAATTTTATACAACAAAATTTAGCCCAATTAAATTGTTCTAAACACATATCAATATACATATTAAATTAAAATAATTAATAATTTGCATAAAGGTTTGGCTCGATGCCAACATTAGGTTTATAATATTCATATGCGCATCAAATTGCAAAATAATGCGAAGCGTGTAAAAATCGAGTTTAAAATTTTACAAACCATATACCTTGATCACCCTTTATGCACAATTATTAATTAAACGAAAAAGATAACGAATGAGAATCATACCCTTGAAGATCGAGCTTCCTCGTGTACAAGTTCACCTCGAATCATTTTCGCGTTCAACTTGAATCCACCGGGTTTGGTTCCTTCCTTTGATCAACGTTAGCCACCCAAGTGTTTTGGCTCTGAGGTGATCACACAAGGAATAATAAAGATTCAAGAAAAAGGGTGTTGGCTCAAACCCCAGTTTTCTATCTCTATAGAAAAGGGTACTCTCCAACAAATTGGAATTATGTCGTATGTTGTAAAAAATCAACAACCCCATCACCCATAATAAGACTCCTCTTATTAATAGATGTGGGCAACCCACCTTAACAATTAAGGAATTGGGTTTTATTTAATTAATTAAATTCTTTTAATTAATTAAGCTCCCTAATCTTATTAGGGATAATTAATTAAACTCTTTTAACTAATTTTCCTTCCTAATCCAATTAGGAATAAATGAGAGTACTTATATTAAATTAATTTCTAAACTCTTTTAGAAATTAAAATAATAATAATTGTAATAATATTAATAAGACTCCTCTTATTAATTTATATTTAATATTTTCAAAATATTAAATAATAAATATTAAGCTATTTAATTTATTCTATCACCATAGATTAAATTAAATATACTTAACATATTATTACGATTATGCCATTAACTTCTTAAATAATTATTCTTCCTTTTATGGTGTGACCCTTTAGGTTCTCCATATTAAACCTAGGTTGTGAATAAATCAATTAGAACAATTCTAATCTTATTTAAATAAATAAATTAAACAATTAATTTATTTAAATAAATAATATTTATTCTCTGATAGGGATAAAGCTCCCTAGCGATCAACGACTTTCCGGATAATATGATTTCAACATTAATCATAAAAGAACCTTTGAGTAAATAGTTCTTAAATCTGATTCAATCCTTCCACCATACAATGTCCCAATTAAATATAAGACATGGAATTCTTTATCAAGTCTTATTTTATTTAATTATATGTATTTCGATCCTTAAATGCCTGACTCAAATAATGCAAATTAGAAACTCCTTTCTAATTTCATTACGCTTAACCAAGGACTACTTTGGGTTGTCATTTATCGAATCACATAGGACATTTCTCTTCTTTTATTAGAAGTGGTAGATTCTTTATTGATCATACATTATCTCCATGTATAACTTATTATACCCAAGCATACCCTTTGATATACCCTAAGGGTCTTAAGGAATAAGTCAAAGTATAACTCATCATACATAAGATACTACGATGATCTCAAGTCCAAGGATTACTTGTCTTACTATCACTACAGAAATTCCTATTGACAGTGAATAAAACTCCATTAGGTATTCCTTAGCGAGCCACGTTCAAAGTGAACTTATTCTCTAATAAGCACCTACATACTTGCTTTAGTGTCTCCACACAAATGATCATGAGATCAATCATCCTCATCCAATGAAAGCAAGCAACGTATGTACCAATCTATCCGGATTCACTAATCCCCAATTTAGTAATCCAACGATTGGGAACTATTTTAGATTTAAGCTTTCTAAGAATTTAGATCTCATTAGAATGATCATCATCATTATTCTAAAAGCTTTGCTTAAAACTATGGGTTTATCACATATTATAAAACAACATCATGTAGATAATTAAAAGCCTTTAGTAAATTAATACTTTTTATTAATAAATGAATAAGATTGTTACAAAGTATATGCTTTATCATCAAACATGATTGGCTTGTGTGCATACTACTTTCAGAAGGCACTACTCAATAATTGTTACAGTAATTAATGTTCAGTATTTTATTTTATTGATTCAATAATTGCTGCACTGATATTTTATATTACTGTTGTTTCAATAAATTGTCATTACACATTATTTTCCATTATCTATAATAATTCATATTATCTGAATAATATTATTAGAAAACATTATTGGCAATGTCTAGAAAGTTACATCTAAGGAGAGGTTTGGTCACCTAATTGCGCGCCCGATGAAGAGAGATCCTTATTGAAAGCCCCTCTTTCTGAGAGAACTACAGTTGCCGATCTTGTGATTCTATAATATTATTTGTGAATAATTAATTATTGATTTATATGATGAGAAAATATTGATTTTATGTGGATATAGATGGAGAAAATTTTTAATGTGACAATTGTTGAAAATTAATATTTTATCTTTTTACGATAAAATAATTCATTTAAATATATTATTTTAATAATATATTAATCGGTGATATTTTTATAATGAATGTGGATATATATGAGTATATGAGGAGGAAGAGTATTTTTTGTGGCAATAAATGTTTAACACATTTTTGTGTGTTGGTGGACACAATTATCGATCAAATTTGATTATAACTTGTAAAATCGCCTGCTTATGGATTTCGGTCAATTTCATTTGGAATTTGGAAAAACTTTCTTCTGTAAAGTTGTAGAGAATTGAATTTTCTATAAAAAGTCGCGAGATTCAAATTTTCTGATAAAAGGGCTATTTATTATGAATTATTGAAGTTCCGAAGCTCCGAAATAATTGATTTTTGAAAGTTTAAAATATTTAAAATAGGAAAAACGTTTTTTAAATGTTTGTGGGCATCTTTAACATGTGTTGATGGCTGAGATCAGATTGTCTAGATGGGCGTAGAGAATTTATTAAATATATTAATATTATATTAAATTTTCTGCTTTGGTGTTCTAAGCATTTTCCTATAAATAGGGTGCTTAGGTTAGAATTGAAAATCACACCGAGAACTCAAGTTTTCTCTCTATATTATCGAGCGTATTCTTGTGAGTATTTTGAGTATACTTTGAGTATTGCTATACTGTGCAAGTTCAAGTCATAGCCTATATCCCAATTTTCAACTAGAAGTCTTGTCTTTCGAGGTAAGGATGTTATTTTCTTCTCAAATGATATTATTTCTTCAATATCATTATCTTTGAAATATTGGTTGGAACTTTTATCAAATTTAGAACTTTTTCATGTCGGGGTTACTATTCATGAGTTACTATTCACGAGTTACTATTCATGAGTTACTATTCACGAGTTACTATTCACGAGTACTATTAATGAAGCGTGAAGATGTTTTTTGTGAAATTTCTATCTTTTGGTGTGAGTTACTATTCACGTATACGACACTATTCACGTGTACTGACTACTATTCACGAATCTGGCACTATTCAATTTAAAAATAAAATTTCTTCTTTTGTCCAAAATTTCTATTATGGATACTAGCTTTGATTGTATCCATGTTTTGATCATTCTTGAATTTTACACCACTATGATGATTATTTTGAGGTATTTTTGGACATGGATAAAAAAAAATACGAATCCTTAATCCTTAATATTTGTTCTTTTGTTTCACTTTGGATTCGCTTTTCTTTAAAATATTTTCATCATCCTCGGTCTAAATGATGATATTCTTCAATATCTTTGGCACATAGTGCAAGATGAATGATTTCTTGATGAATATCTTTGGCGTGGTGCAAAAGATGAACAGTGTTGAGATGAACATGACCTCTTCGATTAATATCTTTGGCCCGTAGTACAAAGATGAGCAGTGTTTAGATGAACATGACCAATGATGAATATCTTTGGCCCGTAGTGCAAAGATAAATATTTGATTCGGATATATATTGATTGATGTTACAGGGATAAAATATCGACGATGAACTTTTAAATTCATATATAGAAGATGGTAGTTTGCATTCTCTACTTAACTCTTCTATTGAATTATTGTTTCCGCTGCAGTTGTTGATTTAAAACTGGTTGTCTATTGTATTCTATTAGATTTTTCCCTGTTGGAGACTAACAATAATTTGTTGTATATTATATTAGTCATAATATTCTTTACTGGGCTAGTTGAGCTCACCCTTTTCCTTTTTGTTCCATTTTTCTTCTCAGGAGGCGAGAATGTAGCGAGTACTAGTCGGGGTATGGAATGAAGGTTCTAGAGAGAGTTGTTTACTAGTCCTCACCATTTTTGTAAAATAATGTATCAATAATTATGATGGGGATTTATTTGCGTGTGGATATTGTCTAGATGGCAATATCTGTATTTTAACTCACAGTTTATATGTTGTAATAATAAAGTTGTAGTTATTTCTGTACCATGTATTTGGCGACTCAGAATGGGTTGGATGGAATGGACCTATTTTGGGGGCGTCACAATATATATATAAAATACGCGTCATATTAATAAACATGCGAAACATGTTTGCATAATATATAATATATAGTATAAGCATACACATATAGAATACTATATTCTACCCGAATTGATTATGGACTTTTATTCTAGTTTGGTTCACTAGAGACACCAAGTGAACCAAAAGGTCAAACCCTAGGGGTGCAAGAATTAATATTTAAATATAACTATTACATTTAAACCCAGGCTTCATTACAAACGGGTCTTCAAGCGCTCCTTGCTCCTTGATCTCTAATTCTTCAAAATTAATTCGAACTATTCCTATTACAAAACTATTTAAAATAAATAGAAACCTTGATCCGCTTGATTAAAGGAAGTACATGGGAGGAGATAGAATTTACATTAAGAAAAATTAGAGAAGGCGAGGTACGCTGTGAACCCCATTTAATAAAACTCACATTCATATCCATTAAAATCCAATCACATTGGTCAATATTCCATAATCAATCCCATTTATTATCATACACATCACCATATGCATCAATAAATAATATTCATCTCATAAATAATAAACATTCAATATATATATTGATATCATTTAATGGGCAAATTTAGTTAGTATAAAATCTAATTTTGAATCAAAATAAACTCCTTTATTTTAATCCAAATTTAAATCAAAATAAAAATATTTTAATTTAATTTATCCAATTTTGAATAAAATAAACTATTTTATTTTAATCAAAATATTTAATCAAAATAAACTCCTTTATTTTAATTAATTATGGAATCCAATTCCATGAAAAAAAACTTTTATAAAGGGAACCACGGATTATCTTTCCTATTCACAAATAAACTCCTTTATTTTGAATAATATGAAATCTTATTTCATATCTAAATAAACTCCTTTATTTAAGGAAAGACTGATTCTTTTCCCTATTCACAAATAAACTCTTTTATTTTGAATAATATGAAATCTAATTTCATATATAAATAAACTCCTTTATTTAAGGAAACATAGAATCCAATTTCAACTCCAATTAGTTATCATGGAATCAAATTCCAATTCTAATTAGTTAGCATGAAATCTAATTTTAAAATTAAAATAAACTCTTTTATTTTAATATTAAAATAAACTTTTTATTTTAAAATTAAAATAAACTTTTATTTTAATTATAAAATTATTAAAATATATTTATGATTCCAAGTAATGCTTTCAGGAACTCATGCAGGAAACCAAAAAAAAGCTTATCCTGGATAGTAATTCTTGATCATAACCCACGTGCAACATGAAATCAGGAAGCAGTACTAAGTTTTGAAACAAAAAGAAACAATTCGCGGATTACGAAAGAAAAAAAAAACTACAAGATTATAGTTTTGAAAAACATGATTCCTTAAAGCAACAGGAGATGTCCAAGATTAATATATATATAATAGTTACGGTTATATATATTATATATATATAATCTAAATCTGCTCCACGTGATTCAGCGAAACCATTTTTTTTATTTAAAATAAATTTTATATAACAAATTATTCCCAATTAAATTGTTCTAAACACATATCAATATACATATTAAATTTGAACAATTAATAATTCGCATAAAGGTTTGGCTTTGATACCACTGTTAGGTTTGTAATATTCATGGACGCAATCAAATTGCATAAAATAAGTGGAAACGTGTAAAAATCAGAGTTTAAAATTTTACAAACCATATACCCGGATCACCCTTTATGCACAATTATTAATTAAAAGAAAAAGAAAGAACAAGAATCATACCCTTGAAGATTCAAGCTTCCTCAGGTACAAGTTCACCTCCAATCCTTTTCGCGTTCAACTTGAATCCACCGGGTTTGGTTCCTTCCTTTGATCAACGTTAGCCACCCAACTGTTTGGCCTCTAGAGGTGATCCACCAAGGAAGAAGAAAGATTCAAGAAGATGGGTATTTGGCAAAACCCTAGTTTTTCTATCTCTCATAGAAAAAAAAACGTACTCTCCCAACAATTGGAATCACGTATGTTGCAAAAGTCAACAACCACTACACCCAAAATAAGACTCCTCTTATTTATAGATGTGGGCATCCCTCCGTAACAATTAATGAATTGGGTTTTATTTTAATTAATTAAGCTCCCTAATCTTATTAGGGATAATTAATTAAACTTTAATTAATTAGCCTCCTAATCTTATTAGGAATAAATGAGAGTACTTTTATTAATTAATTCTCAAACTCTTTAGGAATTAAATAATAATAATAGTAATAATAATAATAATACTCTTCTTATTAATTTATATTTAATATTTTCAAAATATTAAGCTATTTAATTTATTCTATCACCATAGATTAAATTAAATATACTTAACTTATTATTACGATTATGCCATTAACTTCTTAAATAATTATTCTTCCTTTTATGGTGTGACCCTTTAGGTTCTCCATATTAAACTGGTTGTAAATAAATCAATTAGAACAATTCTAATCTTATTTAAATAAATAAATTAAATAATTAATTTATTTAAATAAATAAATAATATTTATTCTACAATAGGGATAAGCCTCCTAACAATCAACGACTTTTCGGATAATATAGATTTCAACATAAATCATAAAAGAACATTTGAGTAAATAGTTACCAGACAATTCAATCATTCCACCATACAATGTCCCAATTAAATATAAGACGTGGAATTCTTCACTTGAGTCTTATTTTATTTAATTATATGTATTTCGACTCTTAAATGCACAACTCCAAATAATGCAAATTAGAAACTACTTTCTAATTTCATTCGCGCGCCACCAGGACTCTTTGGGTTGTCATTTATCGAATCACATAGGACATTTCTCTTCTTTTACTAGAAGTGGTAGATTCTTTATTGATCATACATTATCTCCATGTATGACTTATTATACCCAAGCATACCCTTTGATCTACCCTAAGGGTCTTAAGGAATAAGTCAAAGTATAATTTATCATACATAAGATACTATGATGATCTCTAGTCCAAGGATCACTTGTACTACTATCACTACAGGAATTAATATTGACAGGCAAGTAAAACTCCATTAGGTATTCCTTAGCGAGCCACGTTCAGTGAACTTATTCTCTAATAAGCACCTACATACTTGCTTTAGTGTCTCCACACAAATGATCATGAGATCAATCACCCTCATCCAATGAGCAAGCAACGTATGTACCAATCTATCCGGATTCACTAATCCCCAATTTAGTAATCCAACGATTGGAAACTATTTTAGTTTTAAGCTTTCTAAGAATTTAGATCTCATTAGAATGATCATCATCATTATTCTAAAAGCATTGCTTAAAACTATGGGTTTATCACATATTATAAAATAGCATCTTGTAGATAATTAAAAGCCTTTAATAAATTAATACTTTTTATTAATAAATGAATAAGATTGTTACAAAGTATATGCTTTATCATCAAACATGATTGGCTTGTGTACATACTACTTTCAAATGTTATATATATGTACCCTAGTATATAGACTACATGTTACAACAAACAAAACATACATCTAATACACCGAATCAAAGTTATTCAATCCACAAAATCGTTGGACGGCCCATGACCACTTGCTCAGGTTACCCGAAACCCAAAACATCTCGACAAAGAATAACTTTGAATCTTTATAATTTCTTGTTAGATGTAGATTAAAGCCTCGCTTATTGCTTGATCTTGTCTTATTACATGAGTACTTCTGACACCAATACTTGATCTAATCGAAAATCATTACCAATACCGAGTTATTTAATGGTCAAACTAGCCACTCGACCACCACGAGCAACGGTACCTTGAAACTCAAGAACACCTACAATGACACTTTCATCAATTGTAGAGCTTTAACGACAGACGAAATTATTTTTTAGAAATAAATTATAAAAATTAGAAATAATTAATAAAAAACAGCTTTTAAAATTATATTAAATTATTATAAATTATTTCGATATTTCTACAAAAATGTGATAATTATTTTATTTTATTTAGATATTATTTATAATTAACTTATTAATAAAGTAATTAAAATAATTACTTTTAAATACTAAATAATTATGTAAAAATATTATTATTGAAATAAAATCATAATAAATTATTTAATAATATTAAATAATGTTTTTATAAAATTTTAGTAAATATAAATTACTTATAAATAGAAATAAATGGATTAAAAATCATTTAAAGGATAAATAAATATTTTAAAAATACTTTAAACCTTCTAAAATATATTATAAGGATAATTAAATTATTTAAAATATAACCAAATTTTATAAATAAAATTTAGTTCATTTATCAAAGGTATTAAAAGTCAAACCCTATTAAATCTAACCCAGATTAAATAAATGTTTTATTTGAGTATTGTTATCAATCTTAACGTGTTAGATTTATATTCTTGAACGCTATAGGTACTTAATAAGCGTTAATAATATAGTAACTTCTTAGTGATATACGCTCAAGCAAGTCTTCTATACCCAATTTATTACTTATGCAAAATTTATCAACCTGTTTATTCATTTGAACAAGATTACATCTTGCTATATTGTTGATATAATACACCTATGTTGAATTACCTATTATTGAAAAGTTATTGCTATAGTTCGGCATTTACTAAGAAATGAATTATTTATTCATATGATATTGTTTATTGAGCATAAAGCTGCTACGTGTCAAGCCAAATTGTTTTCGTAAAGACAATCGTATCTCAAGTTGAGTATCCCGTAATGGAGCAAAGTGTAGTCAATGAATATATTAACAGTAAATTATAAGTGTAATTGAGCAATCGTGGGTGATATACATACTCTAGGATGTTGAATAGGCTGATCCCCTATCTCACATCTAAATGTAATTTCTAAGTCTTTGTGGTCGACGAAAAAGATAAAAATTCCGAACTAGTTGGAATTAGAAATCCGAAATGGTAACAACTATCGATCGAAATTTGAATTGTTATAATTCTTCAAATCCTATATTGTTATAAATATACAACTTGCTGAGCATGTCATAGCTCACCCTTGCAAATCCTATATTGTTATTAATCCTGGAACATCTGGAGTAGATAAAGGGAAGCGTCCGTACATAGATTAGATTATATTCTTGTCTATATGAATACTTTGTAATAAGAACTCGTTATGAGAATTTTGTAATCGAATCATAATATTATGATATATATAACATCTTTTATTTTCGCAACCGTGTTTTCTGACATATATAGATGTAAAGTAAGATGTCTTCTATTCTAGTTGAGATCCTTGGGAACTATTTATCTTAGTGAGGGTGATAATAGCATGGACTGTTCATGGTGTTATTAATACTCTGAATTTCAGATAGATAGTTACTATCGATACGATAGTATGTAACCGCGTGATATAGACTATACATCTGTGTGAGGGTATTGGTAATATAGACTGTTCATGTTATTATTGATACTCTGAATTTCAGATAGATAGACTCTAGTCACAGATACAGTTCATATATTCTTGTGAGGGTATCCAAACACAATAATATTTCTCTTGGGAATTACCATCTGTTATGGGATACTATGAATCTTGAATCTATGGGAATTATATCTGATATTCCCTCTATTTAATGTAATGTTTTAATCAGATACCATGGGTGTATAGATTTAAATGCATTAAGTTAATTCTCTGTAAACACCATACCAGATACCACAGGAGTATAGGTATGTGGGTGTTACAATTTTGGTATCAGAGCTGTTTATAAGTCTTGTTTGATTCAAATCGGTAACCGCACGTTACATGTCGATCTTATCTCCTTAAAAATACTTGCATTTGACGTGATTCTAGGGATTAATTGGTTAACTACTCATTATGCTAAAATTGATTATTTTCGTAAGGTTGTTAGCTTTTATATTCCTAATAAACCTATTATGCGAATTCAAGTGACCAAACCATTAAAATCAATCACGGTCATCTCAAGCCATAAAGTTATTCGTTTATTAAAAAACGGATGTCAAGCTTTCTTAGCTCATGTCACGGATTTAAACAAAAATACGTCAGATTTGAAGGATATTTCTATTGTTAATAAATTTCTTGATGTATTCCCTGAAGAACTTCTTGGCCTACCCCCAGAGCGTGAAGTTGAATTTTTTATCGACCTTAAACCCGATACAAAACCCATTTCCAAAGCCCCATATCGAATAGATCCTATTGAACTTCAGGAGTTAAAGATCCAATTGCAGGAATTCTTAGACATTGGTTTCATTCGTCCTATTACGTCTCCTTGGGGTGCTCCTTTTCTATTCGTGAAGAAGAAAGATGGGAGTATGCGACTTTGTATTGATTATTGGGAGTTGAATCATGTCACCATCAAAAATAGGTACCCATTGCCACGTATTGATGACCTGTTTGACCAGTTGCAAGGCGCCAATTTTTTGTCAAAGATTGATCTTCGTTCAGGATATCATCAATTGAAGATTAGCACCGATGACATTCCAAAGACGGCTTTCAGAACTCGGTACGGGCATTATGAATTCCTAGTCATGTCCTTTGGATTGACTAATGCTCCTGCTGCCTTCATGGATATGATGAACCGAGTATTCAAGGAATATTTAGATCATTTTGTGGTCGTCTTTATTGATGACATCCTCATATATTCCAAAAGCCGTGAAGATCATGAGCAACACTTGAGGCTGATACTCCAAAAGCTTCGTGAAAACAAGATATATGCCAAGTTGAAGAAATGCGAGTTCTGGCTTGAGGAAGTTGCATTCCTTGGGCACGTGATATCAAATCATGGGATATCTGTTGACCCAAAGAAAGATTGAAGAAATTCAAAGTCGGGAGCAACCTAAATCGATGACCAAAGTACGTAGCTTTCTCGGCTTAGCTTGTTATTATCGAGATTCAGTGAAGGGTTTTCTCGAATCGCTAGTCCATTAACTTTCATTCTTCGAAAAGATACAAAATTCATTGGAGCGTGGAATGTGAGAAGAGTTTTCAAGAACTCAAGAGGAGACTTATTTCACACCTGCTCGACAATACCATCCGGCTCGGAGGATTTGTCATCTACAAAGATGATGCTTGAGCAAAGGTTAGGATGTGTTCTCATACAACATGGAAAGTCATAGCCTATGCCTCACGGCAACTCAAAGAATATGAGAAGAATTATCCTAATCATGATCTAGAGTTGGCAGCTGTCGTTTTCGTACTTCAAATTTGGAGGCATTACTTGTATGGGGAGAAAGTGGAAATCTTTACGGATCATAAAAGCCTCAAATATTTCTTCACTCATAAGGAACTCAACATACGACAACGATGTTGGCTTGAATTGTTGAAAGATTATGATCATACCATCCAATACCATCCTGGAAAAGCGAACGTGGTAGCTGACGTATTGAGTAGAAGATCATATTCAAGTACGAGTTCGATATTGTCAACGCAAAAGGCCCATTTTTTATGACTTGCAAAGGATGGAGATAGAGTTAAAGACTCCAGGGACCCACATGATGATGGCAAAAATACGAGTAGAACTGACTTTAATCGATAAAGTTAAAGCTACTCAAGCTACAGACCTGGAGCTAATGCGTATGAAGAAGAAAGTGCAAGAAGGTGCTATGCCAGAAGCAAGAATCGATGAGGAAGGAATACTTCGAGTCAACTCCAGACTTTGTGTTCCTAACAACCCTGATTTAAAGTATAAAATCATGATGGAGGCGCACAATACACCATTTACAATCTATCCTGGGAGTACCAAAATGTATCGTGATCTTCGATATACATTTTGGTGGAGCAATATGAAGAGAGAGATAGCAGAGTTTATCTCAAGGTGTTTAACTTGTCAACGAGTCAAGGCAGAGCATCAAGTGCCAAAAGGTCCATTGCAACCACTTGAAATTCCAGAATGGAAGTGGGAACACATTACTATGGATTTTATTACTGGTCTTCCCAAGGTTTCTCAAGGCATAGATGCAATTTGGGTCATTGTTGATAGATTGACCAAGTCTGCTCATTTCCTACCTATACGAGAAACTTATACACTTGAACGTCTTGCTCGTACGTACATAAACGAGATTATAAGACTACATGGTATGCCAGTATCCATAGTTTCTGATCGAGACCCAAGATTCACTTCAAGATTTTGGGTTAGTTTGCAAAAAGCTATGGGCACGGATTTACGATTTAGCTCAGCATATCATCCTCAGACGGACGGGCAGTTGGAGAGAACCATTCAAACTCTTGAAGATCTATTAAGACTCTGTGTCCTTAACTTCAAGGGAAGTTGGGATAAGTTCCTACCATTGGTGGAGTTTTCCTATAACAATAGTTATCAAGCAAGTATTGGCATGGCTCCATTTGAGGCATTGTATGGAAGAAAGTGTCGTTCTCCAGTATGTTGGGATGAGGAGGGTGAAGCAACGTTGTTGGGACCGGAGTTGGTACGTATGACTACAGAAAAGATACAAACGATCCGACAACGTATAAAAACCTCACAAGATCGACAAAAGAGTTATGATGATCTTCATCGAAAGGACGTAGAATTCGATATTGGAGATTATGTGTTGTTACGTGTTGCTCCATGGAAAGGAGTTACAAGATTTGGAAAGAGAGGAAAGCTCAACCCTCGATTCATTGGCCCATTTTTAATCCTCGATCGAGTAGGAACTGTGGCCTATAGACTTGCATTACCGCGAAGTATGTCTCGTGTTCATAACATTTTTCACATATCCATGTTACGTAAATATGTGAAAGACCTTAACCATATTATTGAGTTAGAATCGGACGAAATAGAGGAAGATTTAACGTATGAAGAGGTTCCTGTTAAAATCTTGGATAAGAAGGAACATATTCTACGCTCCAAGGTTATACCTAAAGTCAAAGTTTTGTGGAGAAACCACGATGTTGAGGAAATGACCTGGGAGTTAGAATCTGAAATGAAATCAAAGTATCCCCACCTCTTCAACATACCAGGTACACACCCTAATTTCGAGACAAAATTTCATAAGAAGGGGAGGTTGTAAGACCCCAACTTTTTGAATAAAGATTAAATTTTCTCGAAATATATTTTTGAATATTATGGTGTGGATTTGATATAATGTTATAGTTGTGGGTAATATTTACAAATTTTGCAAAGTACATGAGTTGTTATATAATATTCGATTGGTTGGGGAATATTCGTTTTAACGGTATATTCATAAAACAGCATAATCATTGGTGGACCCCCACAACGGAATTATTGTCGGATTGAGAAAATGACAAAATACTTTATGAAAATAACGACGGAAGTTTTACTAATTAAGCTGTTGAACTACCCGTAGTAAAAAATACGATGTCTGGCGTGGTTGCATAGTAGCACACTGCAGTATTGATTATTGATGCTTACGTGAGAAGTCACTCAGTTATACTCAATTATTGCTACAATAATTGTTGCATCATATCTCTTATATTATTGATTCGATTATTGTCATAGTATCATCTGCATAATATGTTATTTTATTAAATCAATAATTGAGACGACAAAGTTATTCATATTATTAAATTGCAATATTTACAATGTCTAGAAATTCTGTCAAGGAGTGGTTTGGTCACCTAATTGCGCGCCAATAGGGAGAAATCCTTATTGGAAAGCCCCCTCTTTCCTAGGAACGACCTGGTTGATAAATATTGTGAGTTATAATATTAATGATGAATGTTATTAAAATTGAAGTTGTGTTCGGAGTTGAATTTGGAGACGCGGACGTGATATTTGAGTTTGGAACGATGAAATTAGTAAAAATAGTCTATAAACACAAAATTCTCTTGAATTCACTATTTGGTCAAAAAGTCAACAATTGACTTTTTCGGGAGAAGTCAAACTTTGAAATTTCAAAATTTATATTTTTGATAAAAATGGTTTCATTGTGTTGGAATTATTTGTGTTAGTTAAAATTGACAATTATTTCGATAATAATTGATGTCTGGAGGTTATATTGACCAATCGGGTATTTAACCGGATAAATGAGCACTTGATTGCTATTATTTTACATTATTATAACTATTTGTTCACATGTGTATACTTTTGTTTCACATTCTTGTTACTATTAGGGGAGTTGGTGCAAGATTGAAAATACTTGCATGACTAAGTTAAAAATAGAGGTATAGATGGAGGCACTATACTGTAATTCGTATTTTCACATGTGTAGAACTATTGATTCACATAATTTACTATTGAATCACATTATTTACTATTAGGGGAGTTGGTGCAAGATTGATAATAGTTCCATGACTAAATTAAAAATAAAGGAAAAGTTGGAGGTATTGTACTGAAATTTTTTGAGCCCCTAAACGTGCAATTATCGAAACTATATTTTTCTATAAATAGAAGCTCATTCTTCCTTCATTTCTCACCAATTCACAAAATCTTTAGAGCGATTATTATAGAGAGAAATTATAAAAAGAAGAAGAAATGTCTGCTACCTCACTATTCCAATTATCCAGTTTTTCTAAAGGTAGGAGTATTATTTTTTCTTATCTATGAAGAGAACTTCATTATTCCATTCTTTATTTTTCGTTGGAATAACTTTGATATCGCTGCTACTACCTATACTTGGTGAAATTCTTACATTGTTCCATTCTTTATCATTATGTTGGAACATCACATGCATGCGTTCACGCTGAACTGATTCTCATATTTATTATTACATTGGAATATCCTCACATGCATGCGTTTTATGCTTTAACACGATTCCGCTCTTTATTATTACATTTGGAATATCATATACTGCATGCATTTTACGCCGGACTGATTCCATTATTTATTATTCTGTTGGAATAACTTTTGCTGTAATGGTCTATCTCGTGTGCTCGGTGATTTCTTTTGTTATTCCATTCCTTATTATACTCAGGTTGGTTAAAGTTTTGACTTCTATACTCCATGAAATTAGGGGAATATCCTTGATATTTGCGCTTCATCTAGTATCTTTTCATGGAAATATTCTTCTGAGCATTCTTGAATTTTACTCTACAAAGCAGTATCATGTTGACAATTTGGACGTTATTAGTTCCTGGATAAAATATTTCTTTAACTTGTTTTATTGAATTCTTATATCATTGTCATCATCCTCATGTTTATATTTTGTTGAAAGTCATCTGTGGCCTATAGTGCATAGATGGACTTGGTATGATTATGACCAGGGATTATTCGGTGTAATCATGACCGTAATGTTACAAATGATATGGTAAAAGTCCTCATTGGCCCGTGGTGCATTGATGGATGATTGTTGGCATGATCATGACCATTATTGAATACACAAATATTCTTGGCCCGTAGTGCATGGATAATTATGGTCGTGATACTAAAGAATATCCTTGGCCAGTGTGGGGGTGATTCGATGATGTTTATTATTTATTGTTGAGTCCCAAATGATAAAAGTGATGAAAAACCTTTTAAATCATAAAATATAGTAGATTTTATTCTCTACTGACTCTTTTAATGAATTGCTTGTTCAACCGCAGCTTAAACTTGATGGTTGTTATATTGTATCGCTTTAACATCGTTGAAGAAACTAACGATAATATATTCTCGCATTATCTTAGTCATAATATTTCCTCTTTGGGCTAGTTGAGCTCACCTTTTTACTTTTATTGTTCTTCTTGAAATGAGAACGTAGCAGGGACTAGTCGGGGAATGGAGTGATGGACCAGATGATAGCATTAGTAGTCCTCACTATTCAGTGAAATAGTGGAAAATAAATGTAATAATATTAAATTTGAGTTTGAATATTGTTTAGATGACAATATTTGTATTAAAACTCACTGCTTATGTTTTGTCGTACTTTACACGACAGTTGTATAATTAAGTTGTATTTGTATTCTGTACCATGTATTTGATGACTCAGAATACGTGATGTATACCTATTTTGGGGGCGTCACACAGTTGGTATCAGAGCTTAGGGATATGATCTCTGGCGGAGATCGGGGAATAGAACTAGGAGGGGAGAGACGAGTAAATCCTTCGTTAGTGTGTCCTACCTAATCTTATTTATTGGTCAGTCATAATATTGGGATATTATGTGATATGTTAATCTGTTAAATTAACCCTTGTTTTATGGCAGTATTTGAGAATGTCAACTGAGAATGTTAACAGTGGAGTAAATGAGACAGTGGAGACACATTTGCTCACCAACGAGGAGAACGTGCAACAGGCTGGCAATGTTCCTCCTGTGAACAACACCACTGAGCAGATGACGAACGATGGTATGTTTAGGAACTTTCTAGAATTCATGCAAAACCAAACGAGAAAGACTACTATTCAAAATGCAGGTGGAAACACTGAAACTCACGGATGGTCACCGCTAAGCAGTTGAAGGAGTTAGGACTACCGGAGTTTTTTGGAAAGCCAGAACCACTTACGGTAAAAACATGGATAAAGCAGATCACTAAGATATTTGATGTCTTGGGATGCTTAGAGGAGCAAAAGGTTTCTTTCGCCACTTTCATGTTACGAGGAGAGGAAGATTATTAGTGGGAATCCGTAAAGCGTACTCAGCCTACCGCACTAAAGATGTCTTGGGAGAAGTTCCAAGAATTGTTCAACGACAAGTACTTTCCCGAAAGTATTCATCACATGAAGGAGGTAGAGTTCATCAAGCTGGAGCAAAACAATATGAACGTGTCACAGTACGAAGCTAAGTTTGCCGAGTTGTCTTGATTTGCATCCCATTTGGTTGATAATGAGGAGAGAATGGCGCGAATGTTTATGCGAGGTTTGAAACCCAAAATACGTCAATACCTCATTTCTCACAAACTTTGTTTATATTCAGATGTTGTGAATAGGGCTCAGTTATTGGAGCGCGATAATGAGTCGGCTCAACTGAAGAATAATGACCAATAACTCGATGATAATCATATCGGGTGTAACGGTCATCGGAACAATGATAACCATCGTGGAGGAAATTATCATGCCAGAAATGGTAACCACTCCAGTGGTAATCATGGCCAAGATAATAGAAGAAATAACTCAAGTGGAAATTTCAAGAAGAGAAGATTTAACAATGACGGGAAGACGTCGGCACAAACACCAGCAACGAATTTTAGAGGAGGAGAAAGACCGCCAGTTGGATGCTACAGATGCGGAGAAGAGGGACACATAAGTCCAAACTGTTCACAAACTTCCAGGGTATGTTTTAGTTATGGAAAGGACGGTCATATAGCTCGAGATTGTCCTGTAACGAAACCAAGTTCAGCGGGGATGGTGACTCTAAAGGCTATCCCGGACAAGTCAAAGTCATCGGTTCTTGGAAGAGCATTTTTTGTGACTTCTCAAAAAGCGAGTAACCCGAATGAAGTTAGCACGAGTTAGTTAATTATAAATTTTTGCGAAGTTATACCTTATTAGATACCGGTTCTACCCATTCATTTATCTCTCCTGCTTATACTCAACGTTTAAACTTGACTCTGGAGAAAATTAGACTTTGACTTATTTGTTGAAACTCTGTTAGGAGAAACTTTCATTACATCCACTGTTTATAAATCTTGTTTGATCCAAGTTGGCACCATCACATTACCTGTTGACCTTATTTCTTTAAAAATTCTTGCATTTGATGTGACCTTAGGGATTGATTGGTCAAGCACTCATCATGCTAAAATTGATTGCTTTCGTAAGGTTGTTAGTTTTCATATTCCTAAGCAAATTGTTATTCGAATTCAAGCAACCAAACCATTGAAGTCAAACACTTTAATATTAAGCCATAAAGTCATTCGTTTATTAAAAAACTGATGTCAAGTTTTCTTAGCCCATGTTATGGACTTGAACAAAAATACATCAGATTTGAATAATATTTCTATTGTTAGTAAATTTCTTGATGTATTTCCTGAAGAATTTTGCTTACTCCCAAAGTGTGATATTGAATTTTGTATCGACTTTGAACCCGGTACAAAACCCATTTCTAAAATCTCATGGCTCTTATTGAACTTTAGGAGTTAAAAATTCAACTGTAGAAGTTTGTACCCGAGCCTTTATCTGGTGACTTCCTTTGTGGAATGCACCGAAGCCAGACTCTCCGTAGGGGACGCCATATTTGTGTGATAGTAAACTGATAGGTACCATTGTGACGTGCTATCCAAGATTGGGATGAGTCATAGTTGAGAGCAACCTAAGTCAGTAATCGAAATACGTTGCTTTCTAGGCTTAGTTGGTTATTATAGGAGATTCGTGGAAAGATTTTCTCGAATCGCTACTCCATTAACTCAGTTAACTCGTAGAGATACAAAATTCGAATAGAGCGAGGAATATAAAAAGAGCTTCCAAGAACTCAACATGCGGCAACGACGTTGGCTCGAGCTGTTGAAAGATTATGACCATACCATTCAATACCATCTTGGAAAAAAAAATGAACATGGTAGCTGACGCGTTGAGTAAAAGATCGTATGTGTTTACTAGTGCGATATTGTTAACACAAAGACCCATTTCGTATGACTTACAGAAGATGGAGATAGAGTTAAAGATTCCAAGAACCTGCGTGAAGATAACGAATATATGATTAGAATTGACTTTAATCGATAAATTTAAAGCTGCTCAAGCTACAAACTTGGAGTTGATGAATATGAAGAAGAAGATGCAAGAAGTCGTTATTCCAAAAACGAGAATCGGCGATGTGAGGAAAGCTCAAACCTTCGATTTATTAGTCCATTTAAAATCCTCGATCGAATAGGAACTGTGGCCTATAGACTCGTTTTACCGCCAAGTATGACGCGTGTTCATAAAGTTTTTCACGTATCGATGTTACGTAAATATGTGGACGACCCAAACCACATTATTGAGTTAGAACCAGATGAGATAGCAGAAGATTTAACGTACGAGGAGGTATATGTCAAGATCTTGGATAGGAAAGAGCATGTCCTACGCACAAAAGTTATACCACAAGTCAAAGTTTTGTGGAGGAACCATGCTATTGAGGAAATGACCTGGGAGTTGAAAACGAAAATGAAAGCGAGGTATCTTCATCTTTTCGAAACACCAGGTACGTACGTCAATTTCGAAGATGAAATTTCATAAGGAGGGCAGGTTGTAAGACCCCAAATTATTAATAAATGAAATTTAATTTCCTCTATTTATCATTTTGAAATAGTAAGGGTTGATTTGATTAATGTGGTTAGTTATGGGTAAAATACGCAAATATTTTAAATAAGTAAGTGGTTATAAAATACTCATTGTTGTCGGAGAATATTCGTTTGGTCGTGGAATATTCTTGATGTCGGGGAATATTCGTACGACGGCGCAGCCTTGTGTGGGCCCATAACGGAAAGCGATTGGATGAAGAAAACGACAAGTATAAGTGGTTTATAAATAACAGCGTAGTTGTTACCGTTAACACTGTTGGAACACCCGGTGGTTAAAACATAGTAATACGCGTTGTTGCATAGTAGCACACGGTATTGCACCAATTATTGATTCTTACGTAAGAATGCACTACTCAATAATTGTTACGATAATTCTTTATTCGAAGATTTTATTTTATTGATTCAATAATTTGCTGCGTTGATATTTTATATTACTGTTGTTTCAATAATTGTCACTACACAATATTTTCCATTATCGAAGCAATAATTCATATTATCCGAATAATATTATTAGAAAACATTATTGGCAATGTCTAGAAAGTTCGCTCTAAGGAGTGGTTTGGTCACCTAATTATTGCGGCCAAGAAGGAGAAATTCTTATTGAAAGCCTCCTCTTTCCTGGAACTACACAGTTGCCGATCTTGTGATTCTCAGTATTATTTGTAAATAATTAATTATTAATTTATATGATGAGGAAAATATTCATTTTATGTGGATATAGATGGAGAAATTTTTTAAAGTTACAATTGTTGAAAATTGATATTTTATCTTTTCTGATAAAATAATATTTTATTATATTATTATAATATAATAATGATGATATTTTTACAATGAATGTGGGATATATGAGTATATGAGGAGAAAGAGTATTTTTGTTGCATTAAATGATTAACACATGTTTTGTGTGTCGGTGGACCCCATTTCTTAACTGAAATTTGATTATATCCTGTAAAATCGTCCGTTTGTGGATTTCGGTCAATTTCTGTTTGGAATTTGGAAAAACTTTCTTCTGTAAAGTTGTATAGAATTGAATTTCCTATAATAATTTGCAAGATTCAAATTTTCTGATAAAAGGGTTATTTATTATGAATTATTGAAGTTCTGAAGTTCTGAAATAATTGATTTTGGAAGTTTTAATTATTTTAATTAACAAAAACGTTTTTGACATTTTGTGGGCACCATTTGCACATGTTGATGGCTGAAATCAGATGACTTAGGTGTACGTAGGAATTTTTTTTATATATAATATTATTATATTAAATTTTTCTGCTTTGGTGTTATAAGCAATTTCCTATAAATAGGGTGCTTAGGTTAGAATTGAAAATCACACCAGAAACTAAAGATTTCTCTCTCTTTCTCTCTCTATATATCGAGCGTATTTTTGTGAGTATTTTAGTACTTTGAGTATTGCTATACTGATGCAAGTTCTTTCAAAGACTATATCCAGATTTCGATCGTAAGTATTGCTTTTGAGGTAAGGATGTTATTTTTTTCTCAAATGATATTATTTCTTCAATATCATTATGCCAAAATATTGGTTGGAACTTTTTATCAAATTTGAAACTTTTTCATGTCGGGGTTACTATTCATGAGTTACTATACATGAGTTACTATTCACGAGTTACTATTCATGAGTTACTATTCACGAGTTACTATTCATAAGTACTATTCACAATGCATGATGATGTTTTTTGTTAAATTTCTATCTTTTGATGTCGGAGTTACTATTCACGTATACGGCACTATTCACGTATACGACACTATTCACAAATACGACACTATTCACAGAAAAATTAAATTTTCATTTTTCGTCCAAAATATCTATTATGGATACTAGCTTTGATTGTATCCATGTTTTGATCATTCTTGAATTTTACTCCACTATGATTATTTATGAGGTATTTTTGGACATGGAATAGCTGAAGTACGAATCCTTAATACTTATTCTTTTGTTTCACTGGATTTGTTTTCTTTAAAATATTTTTCATCATCCTCAGTCCTAAATGATGATATAACTGAATATCTTTAGTCCGTAGTGCAAAGATGAATGATTTTATGATGAATATCTTTGGTCCGTAGTGCAAAGATGAACAGGTGTTTAGATGAACATGACCAACTGGTGAATATATTTGGCCTGTAGTGCAAAGATGAATATTTGATTTATGATGTATATTGATTGATGTTACAGGGATAAAATATCGATGATGGACTTTTAAATTCATAAATGATAGTAGATTTCATTCTCTACTTAACTTTTCTAATGAATTGTTGTTTCCGCTGCAGTTGTTGATCTAAAACTTGATGTCTATTGTATTCTATCAGATTTTTCCCTGTTGAAGACTAAGGATAATTTGTTGTACATTATCTTAGTCATAATATTCTTTACTGGGCTAATTGAGCTCACCCTTTTCCTTTTTGTTCCATTTTTCTTCTCAAGAGACGAGAATATAATGGAACTAGTCAGGTGTGGAGTAATGGTTCAAGACAGTTGTTTTAGTAGTCCTCACTATTTTGTAAAATAATGTATCAATAATTGTAATGAGGACTTATTTGAGTGTGGATATTGTCTAGAAGATAATATTTTTATTTAAACTCACAGTTTATGTGTTGTCGTATTTTGCACGATAATTGTATTAATGAAGTTGTAGTTGTTTCTGTACCATGTATTGGCGACTCAGAATGGGTGATGTATACCTATTTTGGGGGCGTCACATAAAGTATATCTTCACTAAGAAGGAGTTGAATATGAGACAGAGAAGATGGCTAGAGTTGATAAAGGATTATGATTGTGAAATCCTGTATCACCCTTGAAAGGCCAATGTAGTTGCCGACGCCTTAAGTAGGAAGGGTCGGGAAAAGTTATCTATGTTAACGGCTCAAAAGGAGTTAATAACAAAGATGGCTAGGATGGAAATAGAAGTAAAGATGCCAAGTGATTCGGGGCAGTTACTCTTTGCGACGGAGATGCAATCTACCATCGTAGACAAAGTCAAGGAGGTACAACTCAAGACCGACGAGTGTAACCAAATGAAGAAGCGGTTATCCGAGAAGGAAGATACTAAGTATAGTCTTGATAATGAGGGATTATTAAGATTTGAAGGAAGAATTTGGGTTCTGAATAAGATGGAATTAAAGGAGCATGTCTTACAAGAAGCTCATAGTTCAAGGTACTCGATACATCCTGGTAGCACTAAGATGTATCAAGACCTTCGACAGAGTTTTTGGTGGCCAAAAATGAAGAGAGAAATAGCATAGTATGTGAGTAGGTGCTTGACTTGTCAAAAAGTTAAGGCCGAACATCAATGACCCAGTGACTTATTATAGTCATTGGAGATTCCAGAATGGAAGTGGGAGCATATCACGATGGACTTCGTGGTGGGACTTCCGACGACGCATAAAGGGTACGATTCAATTTGGGTAATAGTGGACCGGTTGACGAAGCCGGCTCACTTTTTACCAATTAGGGTCAAGTATAACTTAGACCAGTTAACTAAACTTTATGTTAAGGAAATCATTTCCAGACATGGAGTACCTGTATCGATTGTGTCAGATCGTGATCCACGATTCACATCGAATTTTTGGAGGAGTTTGCAAGAACAGTTGGGAACACAGCTAAAGTTAAGCACAGCTTATCATCCATAAACTGATGGGTAGAGCGAGAGAACAATTCAGATGCTTGAAGACACGTTGAGGTTGTGCGTCATGGATTTCAAGGGTAGTTGGGATGATCACCTACCACTAGTAGAGTTTGTGTATAACAACAGTTATCATGCAAGCATAGGCATGCCGCCGTATAAAGCTTTGTATGGAAGAAAATGCAGAACACCATTGTGTTGGGACGAGGTGGGAGAACGCCGGATGCTAGGACCAGAATTGGTGCAGCAGACAGCGGATGTGGTAAAGTTAATTCGGATGCGTCCTCGTCCACATTTCGTGATGCACAAAAGAAGTATGCGGACTCACATAGACTAAGTCGAGAGTTTGAGGTGGGCTCGTATGTGTTTCTAAAGGTATCTCCCTGGAAAGGAAAGATACGCTTCGGAAAGAAAGAAAAGTTAAGTCCAAGGTTTATAGGACCTTTTGAGGTGTTAAAACGGGTGGGAGAGGTAGCTTATATGATAGCATTACCTCCAGACCTAGAATGAATACATAACGTGTTTCACATATCTTTATTACGTCCATATAAGTCAGACTATAAGCATGTAATCGAGTATAAGTCGATTCATATTGAGAAAGACTTAACATATGAAGAGTCGCCGATGCAGATCATTGATAGAAAGGAACAAGTTCTGAGGAACAAGGTAATACCATCAGTAAAGGTATTATGGAAGAAACACGATGCTGAAGAAGCAACGTGGGAACTAGAAGAAAAGATGAAGAAAAATTTTTCTCATCTATTTGATTAAAGTAAGACGAGATTCTAGGGACAGAATCTTTATAAGGGGGGAAGAATGTAACGACCGAGAAATTCGGATCTTATTGTAATATGATTTTATTAAATTAAATAATAATAAAATCATATTCTATGTGTTATCAAGATGGTTGTTATTGTATAACCTATTGATGTTAGAATGTCATAGTATTTGAGCTACGTGGATGAATTAAAGTGTTTGAATTTCCAAGACAAAAATAAAAGTTTTCTGAGAAATTTTCTGAAAAACACTATTCATCGATATTTGCTCGGGATATATTTTTGAGTTTCCGAGAAATACGTAATGATGGAATAACAAGATAAGATGGATTATGTAATAAAAATCTAGTTATGGAAAAAGTAATAATTAAACATGGACTTAATTTATAAACGTTAAGTAAAAGGTAATAATAATGAATAAGTAATAATTGTATGATACTTAAGTATTGTTCAAGTGAAATGAAAAGCAGTATAATAATGAGTATTATACGAGTTAATATGAAGAATGAAATATCGTATATATTTTCTATATGAATTAGAATACTGAAAATAATACATAAACTATATGTATATGTATTAAGAAATGTTAATGGACTTGGAAGATTGGTTAACAATTATATACAAGTCCAAGTGAATTAAAGGGAGAGGCCCAATCATTAATGAATGAACAAACTAGTGTTTATTAATGCAAAGCACAAAGATTGATTTAATGTAAGCCCAAATTAGAATCCATGAGTTGTATGACCCATGGGCAAACCATATCAATATGGTTAATATGTGGTGATCAAGTTAAGAGTAATGGCCAAGACTTAAGAGTAATGACCAAGTATTAAGAGTAATGACCAAGTTAAATGAGTAATGACCAAGTATAGGATAAGTGTTGTGCTAGCCAAGTAATGAATAGTAAGGAGGTGGCTTAAGGAGGTGGGTGATTTAATGACTAATCTACCCTAGCTTTGCAAATTCTATAAATAGAGAAGGCTTACAAGCCATTTGTTAGTTGTTCAAATAATCCAACATTTCAAATGTGCTTAAATGTTAGAGAGAATAAGCTACAATAAGTCACTTCCATAAGTAAGAAGAAAAAAGCAAGCTACCTTACCAAGACTACAAAAAGTAAGACTTCTTCTCCATTATCTTCTATCTCTACCATGATAGGTGAATAAGAAAAGTTTGGATTAAGGAACATGAATAATAAGAAGCAAAAAGAATGTATAAGTCATGAACTTAAGCCGCATAAGTTGGCAATAAGTCATTTGAACTTATAAAAGTTATAAACTTATTATAAGCTAACCTTGAATGTTAAGTATGAAAATATGAACTTGTAATGAGTTTAGTAAGAGAAGTGAATTAAGAACTTATATGATTATATGTATCATGTATACATAAGTAAAGTTATATGTGAAGAACATGTAAAGTATGATGATTAAGAAACTTTAATTGTCATAAGTCATGAATAATCAAAACTTAAGTAGTTTATAAATTGACAAGTTATAAGCTCATGAAGAATAAGTCAAAAATCCAACAATGATTATAAGTTGTGGTAATAAGTAGGTTGAGATGTTCACATGATTAATGGAAGTCATTTGTAATATTGAACAAATCATAAGAATGAAGATTTGCCGAAAATTGCACGATTCGACGATAATCGTCGAATTCGTAAAATTCTCGAAATAGAAGTCAAATTTTGTGTTTGAACTCAGAACCATGGTTTTCCAATAGAGACAAGTTATATTTGGCATTTAAGAGTTGTGGACTCGAAAATGACCGGATTTTGACTTAGAACGAAGAAACGAGCGTTGAATGTTCACGAACGTTTATCGTTTTCGTTAAAAATGAACCAATAGGTGAATTTTTAGCAAACAAAGTCAAATAGATAAAATTCTTGCATGAACGCGTAGATTACGTAATTTGTGAATTGTAGGCTTTTGAACGAGCCAATTCGGACTTATAACGAAGAATTTATGCGTCCAGGAAGTTCACAAAATTCACAAACTGAAATTGTTTTCTAGTTCACAGAGTTGGTGCCGCGGCGCCAACCCTAAAACAAAATGAGTCGTCTTGCAAGACGTAATGTTGATGTCTGAGTACACTTTGCAAGAGTTCGTCGCATGGTAACCATAGTATATATGTGGTGGCGGCAGTGACGACCCATTAAGTAAGGACTCAGCATGCAAAGCCAAGTCCGGACAACAATACTACTCTGGCTCAAGGCACAGTAACACCCCCATACCTATACTCCCATGGTATCCGGTATGGTGTTTACACAAAATTAACATAATGCATTTAAATCTATACACCCATGGTATCTGATTAAAACATTACATTAGATAGAGGGACTATCAGATATAATTCCCCTAATTTCAAGATTCACATTATCCCATAATAGATGGTAATTCCCAAGAGAAATATTACTGTGTTTGGATACTTTCACTTGAATATATGAACTGTATCTGTGACTAGAGTCTATCTATCCAAAATTTAGAGTATCAGTAATAACATGAACAGTCCATATTACAAATACCTTCACCCAGATGTATAGTCTATGTCATGCGGTTACATACTATCGTATCGATAGTAACTATCTATCTGTAATTCATAGTATCAATAACAACATGAACAGTCCATGCTATTAACACCCTCACTCAGATAAATAGTTCCCAAGGATCTCTACTAGAATAGAAGACATCTTACTTTACATCTATATATGTAAGAAAACACGGTTGCGGAAATAAAAGATGTTATATATATATATATATATATATCATAATATTATGATTCGATTACAAAATTCTCATAACGAGTTTTTATTACAAAGTATTCATATAGACAAAAATATAATCTAATCTATGTAGGGACGCTTCCCTTTATCTACTCCAGATGTTCCAGGATTACCATCTAATACTGCAAATGGAATAATTTGCAAGGGTGAGCTATGACATGCTCAGCAAGTTGTATATTTATAACAATATAGGATTTGAAGAATTATAACAATTCAAATTTTGACTGATAGTTGCTACCATTTCTGGATTTCTAATTCCAACTAGTTCTGGAATTTTTATCCTTTCTGTCAGTCACAAAGACTTAGAAATTCTGTTTAGATGTGAGATAAGGGATCAGCCTATTCAACATCGTAGGAGTATGCATATCACCTACAGTGCTCATTTACACTTATAATTTACTGTCAATATATTCATTGACTACACTTTGCTCCCTTGCGGGATACTCAACTTCAGTATATGATTGTCTTACCAAAACAATTTGGCTTGACACAACAATTTATGCTCAATAAACAATATCATATGAATAAATAATTCATTTCTTAGTCATGCTGGAACTATAGCAATAACTTTTCAATAATAGGTAATTCAACATAGGTGTATTATATCAACAGTATAGTAAGATAGAATCTTGTTCAGCGAATAAACAGGGTTGATAAATTTTGCATAAGTAATAAATTGGGTATAGAAGACTTGCCTGAGTGTAGATCAGTCAAGTTATACTATTCGAACGCGATTAAGTACCTATGACGTTCAAGAATATAAATCTAACACGTTAGTATTGATAACAATACTCAAATAAGACATTTATTTAATACCGGGTTAGATTTAATAGGGTTTGACTTTTAATACCTTTGATAAATGAACTAAATTTTATTTATAAAATTTGTTTATATTTTAAATAATTTAATTATCCTTATAATATATTTTTAGAAGGTTTAAAGTATTTTTAAAATATTTATTTATCCTTTAAATGATTTTTAAACCATTTATTTCTATTTATAAGTAATTTATATTTACTAAAATTTTATAAAAACATTATTTAATATTATTAAATAATTTATAATCATTTATTATGATTTTTATTTCAATAATAATATTTTTACATAATTATTTAGTATTTAAAAGTAATTATTCTAATTACTTTATTAATAAGTTAATTATAAATAATATCTAAATAAAATAAAATAATTATTACATTTTGTAGAAAATATCGAAATAATTTATAATAATTTAATATAATTTTTAAAAGCTGCTTTTATTAATTATTTCTAATTTTTTATAATTTATTTCTAAAAAATAATTTACGTCTGTCATAAAGCTCTACAAAGGATGTAAAGTGTCATTTATAGGTGTTCTTGAGTTTTTGGACAGCCGTTGCTCGTGGTCGAGTGGCTAGTTTGACCATTAAATAACTTGGTATTGGTAATAATTTTCGGTTAGATCAAGTATTGGTGTTGTAGTACTCTTGTAATAGTACAAGATCAAGCAATAAGCAGGCTTTAATCTACATCTAACAAGAAATTATAAAGATTCAAAGTTCTTTATCGGAGTCGTTCTTGGGTTTCGGGTAACCCGAACAATGGTCAATGGCTAATTGCTAATTAACGGTTTTGTGGCTTGAATAACTTTGATTCGGTGTATTAGATGTATGTTTTGTTTGTTGTAACATGTAGTCTATATACCAGGGTACATATATATAACATTAACATGAACAAATCGTAATTCTAAGATCTCTATTTATGATGGTCAAAGAACAACTAACAACTATTCTTCGTGTTCTTCAGTTTTTTGGAAAACCCATAAAACTCCGTCATGCTCGGTCAACTACTTTTGACCAATAATTCTGGTAATCCTATGAGTTGTTTGTTCGATTGAAGATCATAGATATGTAGTATGTATACCAGAGTACCAATTTATAACAAAAACATAAATAATTAACAATCAAAAGATGATTAAACAGGTCGGTCAAGGTAGCTAGTTCAGCTATTCTTGAGCTTTCTGGGCAACCCAGAAAACCAACTTCCGTGAACAGTCAACCCACTTTGACTGATTATATCTTGGAATCTATGGTTCATCTAAACCTTTTTTCTTTTCCAGATTAAAGACCTACTTACAGGCTACGAATATCAATCGATTAACAGACCAAAACATAAACACACATGAATCAAAAAGCCCTGACATTCGGCTGTCAGACCATTTTTTTCAAAATTCCCAGATTTCATAAAACGCTTAATTAAGGCATCTAGATGTTATGAAAATGTGTTCTACCACTCTAGCATACTTTCTAACATCCTCATACAATATTCTAAACATCTAAATAACAAATCTAACATAAGATCAAAGAGAAATTTATGAACTAGGGTTTGCACCTTTTATTGAGAAATTTGTGATTCTAGCTTCTAATCTTGTTACTGATAACACCCAGGCTTGATATGGTAGGTTTATAAGTGTATCTAGGCTCTGAGAATTCGTGATTTTGCTCAGCCCTAAGGTTCCTATTTATAAAATTCTCCAACTTGGCTTTTTGGTCGTTTTTCCACCTACTTGCCTCCATAAAGATCTGATCTGTGACTCTTCTGCTGCTTGGGAGTTTGGAAGCATGTCATGTGATGTTTTGGAACTTGTAATGGTGACTCCCAACCTACTTCTGAGCTAGTTGATTAAGTTAGTAGCTTAATTAGGTTTAAATCTTCACTAATCTTGATTAGGGTTTTGTTTCTAATGATTAGGAATGTTAAGTAATGTTAATTAGTACTTAATAGAAGTTTACTAACCATGATTAAGTGTTAACATAAGCTAATTAAAGTTAGATTAGCTAATTAGGGTTTAATTAATAAATTAGGGTTAGGGTTTTGCTAATTAGGGTTAGGGTTTGTTAACCTAGGTTTACTAACCTAAATTTCTCACTAATCCTAACAAGCATAACAAAGCAACTTGTCAAAATAATTTTACCGAAAAGTCCGATTATGGAAAAAAAAAATTAAGCACGAGGTGTCAAGCACGACGTTTTTCGGATAATATTTTATTTGGTCAATTTTGTTAAACCAAGTATATAATAACACGTAACACATTCAGAACAGAGAAATTTTATTTATATAACGTGATTTATACATACGAGTCTTATTAGGGTTTTGGGTTTTTACATTCATCCCCACTAATAATAATTTCGTCCTCGAAATTATAGTACATGTTAAGTAAAAAGATGAGGATAATTCTCGCGCATTTTATCTTCAAGCTCCCATGTAGCTTCTTCAACGTTCTGGTTTCTCCATATTACTTTAACCGATGCTATCACTTTATTACGGAGGACTTGCACTTTACGGTCGACGATCTGCACAAGTTCTTCTACATAAGAAAGATTTTCTTCGATTTGGATCGGCTCATAATTTATAACGTGTTTATAATTAGGTTTGTATGTTCGTAAAACGGACACATGAAACACATTATGAATATGGTTTAACTCAGGTGGTAGTGCAATTTCATAAGCAACTTCACCAATTCTTCTCAAAATTTCAGAAGGTCCAATGAACCTCGGACTTAGTTTCCCTTCTTGCCAAAACGTATCTTGCCCTTCCAAGGAGATACTTTCAAGAATACATGGCTTCCTACGCTAAAATTTCGTTGTTGACGATGTGGATCAGCGTATTTTCTTTGTCGATCTTGAGATGCTTGTAATCGTTGACGTATGATTCGATAGTTTCAGTTGGTTTGTTGAATTATTTCAGGTCCTAACATTTGTCTTTCCCCGATTTCATCCCAACACATAGGCGTTCTACATTTTCTTCCATATAAGGCTTCATAGGGTGGCATACCTATGCTAGCATGATAACTATTGTTGTAGGCGAATTCGACTAAAGGTAACTGGTCTTCCCAACTTCCTTTGAAGTCTATGACACATGTTCTCAACATATCCTCTAATGTTTGTATGGTTCTCTCACTTTATCCATCAGTTTGAGGATGATAAGTTGTACTTAGTCTTAACTGTGTTCCTAAATTTTTCTGAAGACTCTTCCAAAAATTTGAAGTAAAACGTGGATCTCGGTCTGATACTATGGAAACAGGTACTCCATGCCTAGAGATAATTTCATGAATATATAATTTGGCAAGGTGATCCAGGTTATGAGTAATTTTAATAGGTAAAAAGTGAGCGGATTTAGTTAAACGGTCAACTATTACCCAAATGGCGTTATGGCCTTTTTGTGTAGTTGGAAGGCCCACTACAAAGTCCATGGTTATATGTTCCCACTTCCACTCAGGAATTGCTAAGGGTTGAAGTAAACCACTTGGCTTCTGATGTTCTGCCTTAACCCTTTGACACGTGAGACATTTACTTACCCATTCAGCTATTTCCCTTTTCATATTCGACCACCAAAAGTGTCGACTTAAATCTTTAAACATTTTAGTACTTCCAGGATGTATGGAAAATTTAGAATTATGTGTTTCGTTCAAAATTTCATCTTTTAAAGCTTGATCTAACGGAATCCAGATTCTATCTTCATATCTAATTATTCCATCCGTATCTATTCAAAATTTATTATACTTATCATGTGTGGAATTAGATTTAAACTTGTGACACTCTTCATCCTTCTCCTGTATCTCTTTAATTTTATCGAGAAGAGATGAAACTCCTTCTAAAATATATAATTTTTGGGTAGAGGTAGTTGGACATTCCACCTCAATTTTTAACTTTTCAAAGTCTTTTATTAACCTATCATTGGTGGTTAATACATTCAATTTTTCTTGATTCTTTCTACTTAACGCATCAGCTACAACATTTGCTTTGCCGGGATGATATAAGTTTTCACAATCAAAATCCTTTATCAATTCTAACCATCGCATTTGTCTTAAATTTAATTCCCGTTGTGTAAAAATATATTTCAAACTTTTATGATCTGTATATATCTTGCACTTCTCCCCGTATAAGTAATGTCTCCAAATTTTTAGAGCAAAAACTACTGCGGCTAACTCTAAATCATGAGTAGGATATCTCTTATCATAATCTTTGAGTTGTCGTGATGAATAAGCTATCACTTTCCCATGTTGCATCAACACACACCCTAATCCTCTGTGTGATGCGTCACTATATACTACAAGGCCTACTGTATCATCTGGTAAAGATAACACTGGAGCCATGCTCAGTCGCTTCTTCAACTCTTGGAAGCTTTCCTCACATTTATCTGTCCAGACGTATTTCACTATCTTTCAAGTTAAATTGGTTAATGGGGTTGCTATTTTTAAAAAATCTTTTATAAATCGTCGGTAATAACCCGCTAAATCGAGAAAACTTCGTACTTCTGTTGGAGTTGTTGGTTGTTCCCAGTTCACAACCGTTTTGATCTTAGTTGGATCTACAGATATTCCATCTTTGTCAATTACATGACCTAAAAATTGAACTCTCTTCAACCAGAATTCACACTTGGAAAACTTTGCATAAAGTTGTTCCTTTCGTAATATCTCCAATACGACTCTCAAGTGTTCAAGATGCTTCTTCCGTGTTCTCCAAAGATACCGAATATCGTCGATAAACACTACAACAAATTTGTCCAAGCATGGTTTAAACACTCGATTCATTAAATCCATAAATGCCGCCGGTGCATTTGTTAATCCAAAAGACATTACAAGAAATTCATAATGTCCATAGCGTGTCCTAAACGCTATTTTCGGCACATCCACCTTTCTTACCTTTAATTGATGATAACCTGTTCTAAGGTCAATTTTCAAAAAATGTTCGGCCCCCTTCAATTGGTCAAACAAATCATCAATCCTTGGCAAAGGATATTTATTCTTAATTGTTAGCTTATTTAGCTCCCTATAATCTATACATAGTCTCATAGTTCCATCCTTCTTCTTTACAAATAACACTGGTGCACCCCAAGGTGAAACACTAGGTTGTATGTACTTTTTATCTAAGAGTTCCTGTAATTGAATAAGTAACTCTTTCAGTTCTATAGGTGCCATTCGCATGCGGTTGCCTTAGAAACCGTGTCGCTTCTGGTGCAAGATCAATGATAAACTTAATCTCCTATCCGGAGGCAAACCGTAAATCATCCGGAAATACATCGAAAATTCCTTAACTATAAGTATTTGATCAAGTTTTACTCCTTCCTGATGAGTATCAACTATATAGGCCAAATATCCTAAACAACCCTTTTTAAGTAATCTTTCTGCCTGAACTATAGTCAAACATCGAGATTGCTTAGGTGAACAACTACCATTGAACACTACTTTTGACTTCGAAACAGTCAAAAGGTTAATACGTTTTTGATGACAATCAATCATCGCGTTATGATTAACTAACCAATCCATTCCTAGAATTACATCAAATTCTCCCAACTGAATTGGTATCAAATCTACCTTAAAATTATATCCTTTTATTACCACGCTACAGTTTCTATATATGGTCTTAACCGAAATTCTTTCATTATTAGAAATTTCTACACAAAATGGTTTGTCTAAATTTTCACAAGGCATATTCAAGTTTGTAGAAAATTTCTAGAACCTAAATGAACAAGTAGCACTTTAATCGAATAACACATATGCATTTAAAGTGTTGATAGGGATGATACCTGTCACTACGTCCTGTGAAGAAACAGCATCCCTCACCGACATATTAAATGTTCTCGCGATAGGTCAATTCTGAACCCCAACTGCAGCTACTGTTGATTGATTATTCTCTGGTATTCTAACCCCTTTTCCTCCTTGGTTTATGGGACAGTTCTTAGAAAAATGATCCATTGAACCACAATTAAAACATTTATTTTTCTTTGGAAGAGGACACTATGAAAGATAATGTCCTGACTGTCCACAATTAAAGCATTTGTTAAGAAGACACTCTCCTCTATGTTTCTTACTACACTTAGGACAAGGTTTAATATTATTATTACTAAAATTGTTATTAGTATTTCCTATCTTTTTCCCTGAATTGTTAGAAAAAGAATTATTCCATTTATGCTTGTTATTAAACCCACCTGAACTGGGTTCTTTCTTACTTTTCCCCTTCTCATTCTGAATCTTTTTGTCCTGATGAAACTTAGCGAGATTTTCATTCTCACTTTCAATTATAATGGCCTTCTCTAGTATTTCAGAGAAAGTTTTGATTTGAAGCACTGATAATTTACTCCGAATCTGAGGTTTTAAACCTTCTTGGTACCTACGAGTCTTCCAAAGTTCAGTGGTTACTTGATGAGGAAAAATAATTTTCAAAGAACAACTCTTTAAATCTATCCCAAGGAACAATTTCAGTTTCTACTCGACCTTTGGTTGATTCCCACCAATAATTAGCTTCACCTTTCAAGAATAAAGTTGTAAAAGTTGTCTTCTGGTTATTACTAACATTGGTTACTAGGAAGAATTTTTCTATCTCAGAAATCCAAATCTGTGCATCTACAGGTTCTAATGTACGTTTAAATTCAGGTGGTCCAACTAATTTAAAGTCCTTAAAGGATGTATTTTGGTTTACAGGTCTGTTTATTACTCCTAACATCATATCTACTAACTGTTGAGTTGGATTATCCTCATTATTCATTTCTCTTTGGGGTCTTCTGGTTAGTGGCATGATTCTATAAGACAACAACAAAGATTCACATAAGATTCTTAAATAACCATAACATATTGTTTATTTATAACTCACAGTCTTACAACAACTTTAAACATACTAGTATATTACACAGTACTTATCACAATACAAACTATGAATGCTTCTTTATTGTAATAATATAAAGCATCCAACCTCCTATGCTACTCTCTAGAATTCATTGATATCATCAAAGGAATCCTGGATCATGTGACAAACCACGATCGATCGATAAGATAAGCGCTTTTCTTCTCCTCTCATCGATATCGAAGTTACACGACACGCAAATCATTAAAAGTATCTCGAACTCCCAGAGATGTTTTAAGAGACCTTGACTGAATTTCCCTCCTGCTCCTATGTGCATGGTGCAGTTGTACTTTCAGTTGATGACTATGACTCCTTTCATCCATTAGCATCCACTCAGCTAAATCTGCCCTAAACTTCATCTTATTGTTCTCACATTCTGTTGTCTGCAGTAGTGATGTCATTGCCTCATCATGCTCATCTATTCTCATTAATTGTCCAGCCACTAGATCTTCTTCTTCTTCTTCATCATCAAGCAGTTGTTGATCATGAAGCAATTCTTCTTCTTCTACATCACTAGCTATAAAAGACTCTATTTGCGGTGGATTGATCACTCTTTTTTCAGCATTAGAATTGGCCATCTATAAAAGAAAACTCCATAAATACTGGTATAAATGTTTACACAACATAATAATTTTAATGTTATATTTTATGTCTTTTAAAAAAAAAAAATTACGGACTCGAAGACTATATACTAAGAAAACTCTTCCTTATATCTATAGCCTTAATAACTTTGATACCAAAATTATAACACCCCCATACCTATACTCCCGTTGTATCCGGTATGGTGTTTACACAGAATTAACATAATGCATTTAAATCTATACACCCATGGTATCTGATTAAAACATTACATTAGATAGAGGGACTATCAGATATAATTCCCATAGATTCAAGATTCACAGTATCCCATAACAGATGGTAATTCCCAAGAGAAATATTACTGTGTTTGGATACCATCACTTGAATATATGAACTGTATCTGTGACTAGAGTCTATCTATCCGAAATTGAGAGTATCGGTAATAACATGAACAGTCCATATTACCGATACCCTCACCCAGATGTATAGTCTATGTCATGCGGTTACATACTATCGTATCGATAGTAACTATCTATCTGAAATTCAGAGTATCAATAACAACATGAACAGTCCATGCTATTAACACCCTCACTTAGATAAATAGTTCCCAAGGATCTTTACTATAATAGAAGACATCTTTCTTTACATCTATATATGTAAGAAAACACGGTTGCGTAAATAAAAGATGTTATATATATCATAATATTATGATTCGATTACAAAATTCTCATAACGAGTTCTTATTACAAAGTATTCATACAGATAAGAATATAATCTAATCTGTGTAGGGACGCTTCCCTTTATCTACTCCAGATGTTCCAGGATTACCATCTAATACTGCAAAGGGAATAATTTGCAAGGGTGAGCTATGACATGCTCAGCAAGTTGTATATTTATAACAATATTGGATTTGAAGAATTATAACAATTCAAATTTCGACTGATAGTTGTTACCATTTCTGGATTTCTAATTCCAACTAGTTCTGGAATTTTTATCCTTTCTGTCAGTCACAAAGACTTAGAAATTTTGTTTAGATGTGAGATAGGGGATCAGCCTATTCAACATCCTAGGAGTATGTATATCACCTACAGTGCTCATTTACACTTCCAATTTACTGTCAATATATTCATTGACTACACTTTGCTCCTTTACGGGATACTCAACTTCAAAGATATCTGATTGTCTTACCAAAACAATTTAAATTTGGACACAACAGGTTTATGCTCAATAAACAATATCATATGAATAAATAATTCATTTCTTAGTAAATGCTTTGAACTATAGCAATAACTTTTCAATAATAGGTAATTCAACATAGGTGTATTATATCAACAGTATAGCAAGATAGAATCTTGTTCAGCGAATAAACAGGGTTGATAAATTTTGCATAAGTAATAAATTGGGTATAGAAGACTTGCCTGAGCGTAGATCAGTCAAGTTATACTATTCGAACGCTATTAAGTACCTATGACGTTCAAGAATATAAATCTAACACGTTAGTATTGATAACAATACTCAAATAAAACATTTATTTAATACCGGGTTAGATTTAATAGGGTTTGACTTTTAATACCTTTGATAAATGAACTAAATTTTATTTATAAAATTTTGTTATATTTTTAAATAATTTAATTATCCTTATAATATATTTTAGAAGGTTTAAAGTATTTTTAAAATATTTATTTATCCTTTAAATGATTTTTAAACCATTTATTTCTATTTATAAGTAATTTATATTTACTAAAATTTTATAAAAAACATTATTTAATATTATTAAATAATTTATAATCATTTATTATGATTTTTATTTCAATAATAATATTTTTACATAATTATTTAGTATTTAAAAGTAATTATTCTAATTACTTTATTAATAAGTTAATTATAAATAATATCTAAATAAAATAAAATAATTATTACATTTTTGTAGAAATATCGTAAATAATTTATAATAATTTAATATAATTTTTAAAAGCTTTTTATTAATTATTTCTAATTTTTATAATTTATTTCTAAAAAATAATTTAAATCGTCTGTCATAAAGCTCTCAAAGGATGTAAAGTGTCATTGTAGGTGTTCTTGAGATTTTAGGCAGCCGTTGCTCGTGGTCGAGTGGCTAGTTTGACCATTAAATAACTTGGTATTGGTAATGATTTTCGGTTAGATCAAGTATTGGTGTTGTAATACTCATGTAATAGTACAAGATCAAGTAATAAGTTGGCTTTAATCTACATCTAACAAGAAATTATAAAGATTCAAAGTTTGTCGGTAATGAGTTCTTGGGTTTTTCGGTAACCCGAATGATGGTCATCATGGCTCGTCAACGGTTTTGTGGCTTGAATAACATTGATTCGGTGTATTAGATGTATGTTTTGTTTGTTGTAACATGTAGTCTATATACCAGGGTACATATATATAACATTAACATGAACAAATCGTAATTCTAAGATCTCTATTTATGATGGTCAAAGTACAGCTAACAACTGTTCTTCGTGTTCTTTAGTTTTCTGAAAAACCCATAAAACTCAGTCATGCACGGTCAACTACTTTTGACCAATAATTCCGGTAATCCTATGAGTTGTTTGTTCTATTAAAGATCATAGATATGTAGTATGTATACCAGAGTACCAATTTATAACAAAAACATAAACAATTAACAATCAGAAGATGATTAAAAAATTCAATCAAAGTAGCTTGTTCAATTTGTTCTTGAGCTTTACGGGCAACCCGAAAACCAACTTCCATAAACCAATCAACCCACTTTGGTGATTATATCTTGGAATCTATGGTTCATCCGAACCTTTTTCTTTTCAGTTAAAGACCTACTTACAGGCTACGAATATCAATCGATTAACAGACCAAAACATAAACACACATGAATCAAAAAGCCCTGACATTTGGCTGTCAGACAATTTTTTTCAAAATTCCCAGATTTCATAAAACATTTAATTAAGGCATCTAGATTTTATGAAAACGTGTTCTACCACTCTAGCATACTTTCTAACATCCTAATACAATATTCTAAACATCTAAACAACAAATCTAACATAAGATCAAAGAGAAATTTATGAACTAGGGTTTGCACCTTTTCTTGAGAAATTTGCGATTCTAGCTTCTGATCTTGTTGCTGATAACACCCAGGCTTGATATGGTAGGTTTATAAGTGTATCTAGGCTTTGAGAATTCGTGGGTTTGCTAAGCCCTAAGGTTCCTATTTATAAAATTCTCCAACTTGGCTTTTTGGTCGTTTTTCCACCTACTTGCCTCCATAAAGATCTGATCTGTGACTCTTCTGCTGCTTGGGAGTTTGGAAGCATGTCATGTGATGTTTTGGAACTTGTAATGGTGACTCCCAACCTACTTGTGAGCTAGTTGATTAAGTTAGTAGCTTAATTAGGTTTAAATCTTCACTAATCTTGATTAGGGTTTTGTTTCTAATGATTAGGAATGTTAAGTAATGTTAATTAGTACCTAATAGAAGTTTACTAACCATGATTAAGTGTTAACATAAGCTAATTAGAGTTAGATTAGCTAATTAGGGTTTAATTAATAAATTAGGGTTAGGGTTTTGCTAATTAGGGTTAGGGTTTGTTAACCTAGGTTTACTAACCTAAATTTCTCACTAATCCTAACAAGCACGACAAAGCAACTTGTCAAAATAATTTTACCGAAAAGTCCGATTATGGAAAAACAAAATTAAGCACGAGGTGTCAAGCACGACGTTTTTCGGATAAAATTTTATTTGATCAATTTTGTCAAACCAAGTATATAATAACACGTAACACATTCAGAACAGAGAAATTTTATTTATATAACGGGATTTATACATACGAGTCTTATTAGGGTTTTGGGTTTTTACATTGCGCGAGATGTAAGTATAAAGCTGGCGCCGCAGCGCCAGTCTTAGAACAAGGATAATTATGAAGGTTTCTAAGTATAAAGAAAAGAAAGCTAATTGATTTAAACGTAAACACAACTTAAGGAATGTAATGTAACATTGTTTAAACTTTGTTAAACCTTAAGGATGTTGTATAAAGGCTGAGATAACCTAGTCGAATATAAATGCAAGGATAATGATAAATCGAAATGAATAGTAACTGAATCTAATACACAGTTAGATTGAGATGAAAGTATTGTAGAGTCTTGAACGACTTGAACATAAAGTTAATATACCGTAGTAGACGCTAAAGGCAAGTATTCTAACTCTTGTCTCAGTTCAATCTGAACAAGTTTTTGAAGTTTATGTATTCTTTCGCATGAATTGAGGTATGTTAAAGTTAAATCCAATTCCTTTGGCTAGACTTGATGTAGTGATAATCTATTCATGTATTATCAAATCTTGATATCTTTTGTCAACTACTTGATATGGTTTTTAAAAGAAGACTGAAATGTTAAACAAATGTTTTGTCGGTAAAACGACAGGCACGTGAGGTTGCCAAGTGCTTAAACGTGCATACGTTTAATGGATGTAGTGTTGATCAACATAGAGTATAATAGGCTGATCACCTAGAAGTGCTCGTAAGTAATATCGGGCTTACGGACTTGCTTCTGGGTTGTCCTTTTCCAAGAAAGAATGAATACTCGAGGTCTTTGACCGGAGTGAATGTTTTACTAAATATTGTTATTATTGTAAAACATTTTGTAAAAAAAGATGAAGTGTTATTTTGAGTTAACAATAGTACTTCATAACTATTGTTCAGTTATTGAAGATATACGATTTGTATGTGTCAAGCATGTTGTTATTAAATTGTTATACTTGCTGAGTTAGTTATTCTCACTCTTGCTTGAACTATATGAATGCAGCTAAGACTGAACGTCTCGAAGGATCAAAAAAGGATAAGGGAAAAGCTAAGGCAGATTTCTAAGCTGTCTTGTAATAGTATAGGTCTATTGTTGTAATGTAACTGATATTATGACAAAGAACCTTTGTAATGGGTATAAAACCTGGGAAATGTAAATATTACTTTAAATATATAGAAGTTATGTTCGTTCTTTGAGACTTTTCAATTGAATGAATGTATGAATGTTGTACTCTAACGCCCGAGAAAAATCAAAATTTTAGAAGAATTAAAATTTTATTTAATTATAAGGATTAAATGAATTTAATAGATTATTTATGGGAGCAAGCTAATTGAAGGTCGTTATATGACCTAAACATGTCAGAACATCGTAGAATTTTGGCTACGCGGTAGAATTAAAGTGTTTGAATTTCCAAGATAAAAATAAAAGCTTTCCGAGAAATTTTACGAAAAACACTATTCACGCATTTACGCTCAGGAATTATTTTGAACTTCCGAAAAATACGTAACGATAGAATATCAATGTGAGATGGAATATCCAATAATATTTCAGTTATGGAAAACGGAATATTTCGCCTGTGGACTTAAAACCTAACGTTTAAGAAAAATAATTTACGAGAAGGAAATGTAATGTGATTAATGAATAAAACAATGATCGTATAATACGTAAGTATTATACAAAGTAATGAATACGAGTATGATACGAGTGTGTATGAATGATGGTATATCGTATATGTTGAATAAGTATACGAGTTAGAATACGAGAATTATACGTAAATTATACGTTAAAAAGGCATTAAGCCTAATGTAAGGAATTGTAGGATTGTGTAGGAAATATATAAAGTCCAATGGGATTTGATAAGGCCTAAATGTAGGAAATGGTTAAGTCCAATAGAATTAATGCAAGCCCAATGTTTGTTTAATTACAAGCCAAAGTAAATTAATGAAAGCCTAAATAATCAAGCTAAGTTAATTAAGCTAAAGCCCAAAGTAAATATCCAATGGGTTAGGGGATGGTTTAACCCATGGGGCAACCCATGAATAATCCAAAATGATGAACAAGCAAACTTAGAGGCTAACTAAGTGTGGTGAGCACACAAAGTGTTTAAGTGATGAGCAAGTAGACTTAATGACAAAGATAACTTAATGGCTAAGTGTTGTGATGGACAAGTAATTTATTTGGAGAGCAAGTTAACTTAAGAGCTAGGTAATGAATAGTAAGGAGGTGGATGGTTTAATGACCATTGGGCCCTCATCTAGGATTTCCTATAAATAGTAAGCTCAAATTTCATTATTTGTTTGATAACTTTCTTCCAAGATAAACAACTTATTTGGTTAAGAGAATAAGCACATATAAAGTTAGACCTTTTGTGACGCCCCCAAAATTAGGTATACGTCACCCATCTTGGGTCGCCACTTACATGGTACATAAATTCAAATACAACTTACTAATATAACTGTCGTGTACATTACGACATAAACTGTGAGTTTGAATACAAATATTGTCTACTAGATATTATACAAACTCAAAAGGAGTCCTCATTACAACTATTATCACACTATTTCACGAGAATAGTGAGGGACTACTAATGCTATCCTCTGGACCATTACTCCGTTCCCCAGGCTTCCCCATTTATGTTCTCATTTCACGAAGAGAACGGTGAAAGAAAGGGTGAGCTCAACTAGCCCAAGAAGAAATATTATGACTAAGATAATGCGAGAATAAATTATCATTAGCCTTCAACGATGTTAAACCGATAAAATACAATAGACAACCCGGTTTAAGCTGCGGTGAATATGCAATCCATTAAAAGAGTCAAGTAGAAAATAAAGTCTACTATCTTTTAGGTTTTAAAAGTTTTTCATCAATTTTATCATTTGAGACTCGACAATAAATAAACCACCACATCTAATCATTCTTGTACCACGATCAAGGATTTTCATCAAATTATCAATGGTCATGACTATACCGAATCACCCCCAGTCATAATCATACCAAAACTATCCATCACCGCATTCACGAATACTTGAGGACTTTTATCACATCATTTATAACAAGCCGTGATTATACTGAATGATCCTGGTCATAATCATACTAAGTTCATCTATGCACGAAAGCCAAAGATAACATGATATATCATGAGGATGATGACAATGACATAGTAATTCAATAAAACAAGTTCAAAAATTATTAAATCCATGAATTATTAACGTCCAAATTGTCAACATGATACTGTTTCGTAGAGTAAAATTCAAGAATGATCGGAAGAATATTTCCATGAAAAGATCTTTGGATGAAACGCAAATATCAAGGATATTCTACTAATTCATGGAGTATAGAAGTCAAAGTTTTAACCAATTTGGGTATAATAAAGAATGGAATAACAAAAGAAATCACCATGCATGCGGTATTGCGATGACAAAGTTATTCCAATGTAATAATAATAACGAAACCAGTCGGTGAAATTCACACCGAGCGGGATGTTCCAACAGAATAATAAAGATGGAACCGGATCCGGTGTAAAAAACACACGATAGGATATTCCAACGGAATGATAAAGATTTTAACCAGTCCGGTGTAAAACACACCTGAGCATGGATGTTCCAATGAATAATAAAAAGCGGAACCAGTCCGTGTAAAACACACGCATGTGATGTTCCAATGAGAATAATAGAAGAATGTCACCAAGTATAGGGTAAACCGCATATCAAGTTATTCCAATGAGAATAATAAGCAATGGAATAACATAAGGATTTCACCAAGTATAGGGTATGCCACAGTATCTGAGTTATGTATAGGGTATACCACTTTTACGGAGTTATTCAATGAGAATAATAGTGAATGGAATAACGAAGTTCTCTTCAAGAAGAAAGAATAACACCCTCTACCGTAAAAAAACTGAATATAGAAGTAGTGAAGTAGCAAAATACTCTTCTTCTTTCTATAATTTTCTCTCTATAGCTTCTCTCTATAATTTCTCTCTCTAGAGTTTCAATGAATTAAGTAAGAAAATAATGAAGGAATGAGCTTATTTATAGGAAAATGGAATGCATAGTAACTAATCCATGAACGGTCAGTTTGATTTACTTTAATCGGCGGTCCATATTTAAAGAAAAATCTTTTAAATAAAATATAATATATTCTATTTATATAAAAACATTTTACTATGCAAACACTATGCAATACTATGCAAAACACTATGCAAAACTATGCAACACTATGCATAATAAAATATAATATATTCTATTTATAGAATAACTTTAATAAAGTATTCTATTTTATATAAAAAGATGTTTACATTTTATTACGTTAATAATACTGAATAAAACAAAACGTCATTATCGCTATAATAATTCATATTATTAATCGATGATAATGGAATCAAACCGAGTGACTTCTCACGCAAGCATCGATAATCAATACCGGTAATGCTACTATGCAACCACACGTATTCTTTGTACTTTTACTACTGAGAGTAGTTCAACAAGAACCACGGTAAAACTTCCGCCGATTATTTCAATAAAATATTTTTGTTGTTTTCTCGATCAAATAATAATTACATTGTGGGGTCCACCAATGATTGAGCCATTATACGAATATTCCCTGCTAAACCGAATATTCCCAGAGCCAATCGAATATAATATAACCACTTGCATACTTTGCAAAATTTATAAATACTACCCGAACTATAATATTATCTCAAATTCACACCATAATATTAAAAATTATTTCGACAAAATTTAAATCTTTATTGATAAAATCTGGGGTCTCACAATCTCCCTCCTTATGGAATTTAAGCCCTCGAAATTAGGGTACGATACTGGTATGATAAAGAGATGAGGATACCTTGAATACCTTTATCGTTTAAAATATTAAATTCATCTTTGAAATCGCCAAAGCTATTCATTAACAATTCATCTTTGCACTACAAAGCTAAATATATACAATCAGAAACCAATAATCTTTGAGGCGCATCTTAATAGTATCACGACCACGAATTATCCATGCACCAATCGGCGAGGATATTCGTGTTTTCAATTCTGATCCATGATTATACCGAATAATCCTTGAGTCATAATCATACCAAGTCTATCAATGCACTACTGACCAAAGATGACTTTTACCACATCCATGAATTAATATTTCATTCTTTGAGACTCATTTCAATAATTAATTCATATCATCGAATCATCCCAAAGACTACAGGGCCAAGGATATTCATTAGTATCACGACCACAAATTATCCATGCACTACTGACCAAAGATAATTGTGTATTCATTAGTATCACGACCACAAATTATCCAAGCACTACTACCAAAGATAATTGTGTATTCATTAGTATCACGACCACAAATTATCCATGCACTACCGAAGATAATCGTGTATTCATTAGTATCCGATACAAATTATCCATGTACTATTCATATTCATTATCATCACGACCACAAATTATCCATGCACTACGGCGAAAGATAATTGTGTATTCATTAAGATCATCACGACCACAAATTATCCATGCACTACGGCCAAAGATAATTGTGTATTCATTAAGTATCACGACCACAAAATTATCCATGCACTACTGGCCAAAGATAATTGTGTATTCATTAGTATCATCGACCACAAATTATCCATGCACTACTGACGAAAATAATTGTGTATTCATTAGTATCACACGACCACAAATTATCCACTACTACGCCAAAGATAATTGTGTATTCATTAAATCGCGACTGACCACAAATTATCCATTATACGGCCAAAGATAATTGTGTTTTCAATTACTGTTATGATTATACCAAGTCCATCATAATCATACCAAGTCCATCTATGCACTACTGAGCCACAGATGACTTTCAACATAATATATAAGCATGAGGATAATGATATAAAGAATCAATCAAATGAGATAAAGGATAAATATTAAACATTTATAATATAATTTATCCGAGATTCAAGAATATCCCCATGTTATCAATCACTTAATAATCTCATAATCTAATATCATTAATATTATAACAATATTTTAATCATTTCTTAAATTTATAAACAATTTTCTCTTAATTGTTTACGTTTTACCATATAATGCATTTAATCATTCAAAATGCCATACTCATAAGATATCATCACCAATTATCAAATCTCTCAAAAAAATATGCATATACTCTATATATAGGATTCTCTAGCCATAATATCCTATTTTCAACTTTGTTACTTCACATAACATATTTAACTCATATGTTCGTAACTAAACTATTTTCATGAAAATACCAAATCAATCCCAAAATATTTTTTTTCTGGGATTTAGCATAATATAGTCCCATAATGAAAATATATTTTTCTCGAATTTTTAAAATTTATTTACTATTTTTCAAAATCAATTTCTAATTAATTCCTTAAGAAATTAGCTACCTCAAGTTTAACTCCAAAATTCCCAAATCTTGGCAGGACCTTACACATGTTAACGTGAGCTTCTAGTTTAAATTTCATGGTCATCCAGAGTTATAGAACTCCGGTTATAGCATTTTTCGTCGGAAAAACCTAAATATTGAAAGAGTCATAACTTGCTCATTTTAAGTCAGAATGAGCTCATTTTTGGACAGGAGATACTTTATACCATATACCTTCATGTCCCTAAAGGCCAGAATTTTTCTCATAATTTAAGTGGCCGAAACAGCCCCTTAAAGTTTCTGGGCAGTAGCATTTTTGAAATTTATAGCTTTGGCCTCCTTTGCTAAAATCAGTCCACACAAAAATCTACAACACCTTTTCCAGTAATTCCACTTGGATTAGTTAGGTAACTCATAGATCTAACTCTAGAACTTGACCACATTCAAAAATTCAAAATATAATAAGAGATATGGTCAATTGAATTTCATGTTACGTTTTTCACCAAAATCGATTTTCAACTCTTTGTGATTTCTAAGAAACTTTCATGTTTTTACATACTAACCAACATAACTCATCATAAAACTTACTAATACCACGAATACCCATGATTTTCATTATTCCAATGCTTTTATTATGACTTTCATCATAAACCACGTAAACCTGCTCATTTAGTTGAAGAAATATTTGAGGGTTTAAGAAATGGGTTTTTGTCTTTGGGTCAATATAAAATTCGATTTCACGCTCTAGGGTAGGCTAGGAAATCTTCAAGAATACGTCAAGAAATTTATTAATGATAGAAATATCATTCAAAATCACATTACTCTTATTCAAGACTTGGATAGTACGTCACATTGATACCAACTGTGACTTCTATCCCTTAACCTAGATAAGACCTCACAAAATACCTATAAACTTGCCATCTTCATTCACGATGTCGCCTACAGAAAGTCCGGCTTCGGTGCATTCCACACAAGGAAGTCAACAACGAAAGGTTCGGAGCTCTTTACTTATGGCTTGATATAACAGTGATTAACTTTAGGGTTTGGTTACTTTGAATTCGTATAACAGGTTGGTTATGAATATAAAAGCTAACAACCTTACGAAAAGCATGATGATTAGCTAACCAATTGATTCCTAAAAATCACATCAAAGGCAAGTATTTTCAAAAAGATAAGATCGACAGGTAACGTGAAAATGTTTATTTGAATCAACAAGATTTAAAAATAGTAGCGGTAACGAAGGCTCCTACTAATGAAGTTTCAACCAATAAGTCAAAGTTTAACTTCTTCGGAGTCAAATTTAAACGTTGACACAACTAGGTGAAATAAAAGAGTGGGTAGAATCGGTATCTAACACTATAGACTTCATGAAGAGCTTATGATTAACTTACCCGTGATAATTTTATTCGGGTTCCTCATCACGAAAAAAAACGCTCTCTCTTAAACTACTAAACTTTGGTTTGTCTGCGGGCGATGACCTTTGGTGCCTCCATCCTAGTTGAATTTGTCTTGATGAAATGACAAAATCGAGCTAAGTGACCTTCTCTTCCACAATTATAACATGCTTTGGATGGCATGGCGGCGAGCTTCGGACTAATGTGTCCCTCTCCTCCGCATTTGAAGAATACAATAGGTGGTCCTTCTCCTTCCTTAACAACAGTCTTTGGTCTTTGACATCTTTCCATCATTGTTGAATCTCCTTTTCTTGAAATGTCCATTCTTATTATTTTGGCCCCGATTACCACCAAGTGGTTACCATATCGGCCTATTGATTCCCTCCACGCTTGTTGTCACCGCTTGATGACTACTCTCTAGTAGTATTATAATTTTGCTTACCGCTCTCTTTTAGTTGCGTTGACTCGTTATCGCCTCCACTAATCGAGCCCTATTTACAACATCCTGAATAAAAACACGGTTTATGAGAAATAAGATGTTGACGTATCTCCGGCTTCAAACCTCTTAAAAACATTCGCGCCATTCTCTCTTCATTATCCACCAGTGGGACGAAACCGTGATAACTCCGCAAATTTTTTGCCTCGTATTGCGACACGGTCATATTGTTTTGTCCAACTTGATAAACTCCACCTCCTTCATGTATGGCGAATACTTTCGGAAAGTATTTGTCGTTGAATGCGACTCTGGAACTTCTCCCAAGATATCTTCAAGATAACAACGGGTTGAGTACGTTTTACCGGATTCCCACCAAGAATCCTCTCCCGCATGACATAAAAGGCGGCAAAAAAGGAACCTTTTGCTCCTCGGAGCATCCCAAGACATCAAATATCTTGGTAATCTGCTTTATCCATGCTTCCGCCGAAGTGGTTTTGGCTCTCCTTAAACTCCGGTGGTCCCAGCTCCTTGAATTGTTTAGCGGTGGCTTAGAGAGAGTTTCAGTGTTTCCACCTACGTTTTGGACAGGAGTCGCTTTCGCCTGATGTTGCATGAATTCTAAAAACCTTTTAAACGTACCGTCGTTCGTCAATTGATCAGTATTGTTGTTTACAGGAGGATTATCGCCATCCTGTTGCACATTGTCCTGATTATTGATCTGTGGAGAATCAACAGTCTCTTGTGCTCCATTGCTATTCTCAACATTCTCGGATGCCATTTTCAAACACTGCCACAAAATAAGGGTTAATTGACATGCAACATATTATCACTATACTCTGACTGACCAATCAAATACCAAATAAACTTAGGTAGGTCATACTAGCGAAGGTATTCCCCGTCTCTCCCCTCCTAGTACTATTCTCACATCTTAGCCAGGGATCATATCCCTAAGCTCTGATACCAACTGTGACGCCCCCAAAATTAGGTATACGTCACCCATCTTGGGTCGCCACTTACATGGTACATAAATTCAAATACAACTTACTAATATAACTGTCGTGTACATTACGACATAAACTGTGAGTTTGAATACAAATATTGTCTACTAGATATTATACAAACTCAAAAGGAGTCCTCATTACAACTATTATCACACTATTTCACGAAATAGTGAGGACTACTAATGCTATCCTCTCGGACCATTACTCTGCTCCCCAACTCGTCCCGGCTATGTTCTCATTTCACAAGAGAAACGGTGAAAGAAAGGGTGAGCTCAACTAGCCCGATAAGAAATATTATGACTAAGATAATGCGAATAAATTATCATTAGCCTTCAACAAAGATGTTAAACGATAAAATACAATAGACAACCAGTTTAAGCTGCGTGAATAATATGAAATCCATTAAAAGAGTCAAGTAGAAAATAAAGTCTACTATCTTTTAGGTTTTAAAAGTTTTCATCAATTTTTATCATTTGAGACTTCGACAATAAATAAACCACCACATCTAATCATTCCTGTACCACGGTCGAGGATTTTCATCAAATTATCAATGGTCATGACTATACCGAATCACCCCGGTCATAATCATACCAAAAACTATCCATCAACGCATTTCACAGAGCCATTTGAGGACTTTTATCACATCATTTATAACAAGCCATGATTATACCGAATGATCCACGGTCATAATCATACTAAGTTCATCTATGCACGTAAGCCAAAGATAACATGATATATCATGAGTGAGGATGATGACAATGACATAGTAATTCAATAAAACAAGTTCAAAATTATTAAATCCATGAATTATTAACGTCCAAATTGTCAACATGATCTCTTGTTTAAGAAGTAAAATTCAAGAATGATCGGAAGAATATTTCCATGAAAAGATCTTTGGATGAAACGCAAATATCAAGGATATTATACTAATTCATGGAGTATGGAAGTCAAAGTTTTAACTAACCGGGTATAATAAAGAATGGAATAACAAAAGAAATCACCATGCATGCGCGATTGCTTAGCGATAAAAGTTATTCCAATGAGAATAATAATAACGGAACCAGGTCGGTGAAATTCACACCAAGCATGATGTTCCAACAGAATAATAAAGATGGAACCGCATCCGGTGTAAAACACACGAGATAGATATTCCAACGAGAATGATAAAGATTTTAACCGGTCCTGTGTAAAACACACGAGACATGTGATGTTCCAATGAATAATAAAAAGCGAAACCGGTCGGTGTAAAACACACGATGTGATGTTCCAACGAATAATAGAAGAATGTCACCAAGTATAGGGTAAACCACAGTATCTGAGTTATTCCAATGAATAATAAGCAATGGAATAACATAAGGATTTCACCAAGTATAGGGTATCTGCCGTGATACAAAGTTATGTATAGGGTATGCCACTTTTACGAGTTATTCAAATGTAATAATAGTGAATGGAATAACGTAAGTTCTCTTCAAGAAGAAAGAATAACACCCCTTACCGTAAAAAAGAACCTAATATAGAAGTAGTGAAGTAGCGAATACTCTTCTTCTTTCTATAATTTTCTCTCTATAGCTTCTCTCTATAATTTCTCTCTCTAGAGTTTCAATGAATTCGTAAGAAAATAATGAAGGAATGAGCTTCTATTTATAGGAAAATGGAATGCATAGTAACTAATCCATGAACGGTCCAGTTGATTTACTTTAATCGACGGTCCATATTTAAAGAAAAATCTTTTAAATAAAATATAATATATTCTATTTATATAAAAACATTTTACTATGCAAACACTATGCAATACTATGCAAAACACTATGCAAAACACTATGCAACACTATGCATAATAAAATATAATATATTCTATTTATAGAATAACTTTAATAAAGTATTCTATTTTATATAAAAGATGTTTACATTTTATTACGTTAATAATACTGAATAAAACAAAAGCGTCATTATCGCTTATAATAATTCATATTATTAATCGTGATAATGGAATCAAACCGAGTGACTTCTCACATAAGCATCAATAATCAATACTGGTATTGCTACTATGCAACCACACGTATTCTGTACTTTTACTACCGAGTAGTTCAACAGTAACCACGGTAAAACTTCCGCCGTTATTTCAATAAAATATTTTTGTTGTTTTCTCAATCCGATAATAATTCTGTTGTGGGGTCCACCAATGATTGAGTAGTTGTCATGCGAATATTCCCTGCTAAACCGAATATTCCCGACCAATCGAATATAATATAACCACTTGCATACTTTGCAAAATTTATAAATACTACCCACAACTATAATATTATCTCAAATTCACACCATAATATTAAAAATTATTTCGACAAAATTTAAATCTTTATTGATAAAATCTGGGGTCTCACACCTTTCTTGTTAGCTTTTACACCAATAACTTATAACTTATTGGTTAGAGAGAATAAGTTAAAAAGTTAGTTTTTCATATTTCAAGAAGCAAGAAGGAGATCAAAGATTTAAGCAAGATATCATCAAAGAGTAAGTGTTCGTGAACCATGTTTCTCTTTCTCTTCCATTGTTAGAGAAGGGGGTATTGGTAGAACTAGCATGCTAAGAAATGATAAGAATGATTAATAAATGGACTTAAGTCGTAATAAGTCATGAATAAGTCATTTATACTTATATAAGTTATGAACTTAGAATGAAAGTATAAGAACATGTAAAAGCTTGTAACATGTTCACATTAATGGAATTGGTATGAAAGTAAGAAGCAAAAATGGTGGTTAAAGATTAAGATCATGATAAGTCATGGAATCATAGTAAGTAATCTATATTTTCATAAGTTACAAACTCACAATGAGCTAATAATAACTTATCATGTTTATAAGATAATGAAGCATGAATGTTAAGATATTAGTATGACGGATTGAATCCAATTGAAACGGTTTAAAAATCTCAAGTAATGAAGTTTTGACGGAATTCACATGATTAGACGACAATCGTCGAATTCTTGAAATTCTCGGAATTGAAGTCGAATTTTGATATTGAGCTTGGAAAAATTGGTTTTCAATGGAGACAAGTCTTATTGGGCATTATAGAGTTGCAGACTCGAAAATGGCTGAATTCCAACTTAGAACGAAGAAACAAGCATTGAACGTTCATGAACGTTTATCGTTTTTTGTTAAAAATGGACTAATAGGTGAATTTTTAGCAAACGAAGTCGAATAGATAAAATTCTTGCATGAACACATAGAGTATGTAATTTGTGAACCCTAGGCTCTTGAACGAGCCAATTCAGATGTATAACGAAGAAGTTACGAAGCCGGGAATCTCACTAAAAGAAAAGTCTATAAAATTTTTCTCAGGTCTTTGAAACAATCTTTGGCGCCATGACTCGAATCCAAGGCAAAGTAAGTTACGCCACTTGTGCCTAAAGTGGCCATCATCCTGGAGAGTCACATGACAACGACATATATACATATAGAGACTCATGTGCCATACCGAAGTTTGGATTTTTGAACAATAAGTGGTGAGGTCAATTTGGTAGCGACATCAAGTGTAATAGCCATACATAAATACCACCTTTTAACCCTAGAGCAAAGAAAAAAGGATTATAAATAGAGCTTGAAGGGAAATTGTTTAAAAATGAACTAAGGAACTTAATAAAACATTATTAAGTCATAATTAAAACTCTAGTATGATCACTTAGAGTTAAAGTAAATCAATTGAAGATGAATGTAAATGGTATGCACTAAGCGTACTTAACCAATGACGATCGAGTTTCAGATAATAACGTAAGGTCGTTCGTAAGCCATAAAGAAGGATGTTTAAACTCGACACGATTGGTATAAATAACTTCACTTAAGTTATTGAAGAGACAGAAGTTGGTAGGAATGATGTAAAGAATGACGGAAAGCCGGAACCAATAATAACAAATGTAATACGGGATTAGATTGAGAAGTAGGGTAAGATTCTTTAGGAACTATATATGTTCAATCATGACCTAATGTGGTATGTTATGTGATTATGTGTTGTGGAGACTGTAATGACTCAAAGGAAACTATAGAGAGAGTTCTTCTTCTATAATCCTGAGCATATTTCTTTAGAGTTTAAGAAAGCTTTGAGCGTAGTGCAAGTTTTCTTTGAGTATATACTCGCCCCACCAGTCAAAATACTCTTCTTTTACGGTAAGGGATATTATTTGTTGTACTCGTTAGGGGTATTCCTTATTTCTTATTGGTGAAATTCTTCTATTATTCCATTCTTTATTATTCTGTTGGAATAACCTGTATACGCGGGATGCCCTATACTTGGTGAAATACTTCTGTATTTCCATTATTTATTATTCTATTGGAACATCCTGTCTGTGTGTTTACGCATGACATGGTTCCGTTGTTTATTATTCTCTTGGAACATCTTGTCAATACGTTTATGCATGACCTAGTTCCATTATTTATTATTCTGTTGGAATATATTGTCGGTGCATTTACGCATGACCTGGTTTCCATTATTTATTATTCTGTTGGAATAACCTGTCTGTGCGGTCTATCGCATGCCTGGTGATTTCTTTTGTTATTCCATTCTTTATTATACTCAGTTGGTTAAAGTTTTGACTTCTATACTCCATGCAATTAGTGGAATATCTTTGATATTTGCGCTTCATCCAGTATCTTTTCCTAGAAATATTCTTCTGAGCATTCTTGAGTGTTACTCTACAAAGAAGTATCATGTTGACAATTTGGACATTATTAGTTCCTGGATAAATTAATTCTTGAACTTGTTTTATTGAATTCTTATATCATTGTCATCATCCTCATGTTTATATTATGTTGAAAGTCATCTGGGGCCTGTAGTCAATAGATGGACTTGGTATGATTATGACCAGGGATTATTCGGTGTAATCATGACCATAATGTTAAAAATGATGTGGAAAAAGTCCTCATTGACCCGTAGTGCATTGATGGACAGTTGTTGGCATGATCATGACCATTGATGAATACACGAATATCTTTGGCTGTGGTGCATGGATAATTTATGGTTGTGATACTAATGAATATCTTTGGCCGTAGTGCAGGGATGATGTGGATTATTTATTAAGCTGAGTCTCAGTGATAAAAGTCATGAAAAACCTTTTAAATAATAGAAGATAGTATATTTTATTCTCTACTTAACTCTTCCAATGGATTGCTTGTTCCGCTGCAGTTAAACTTGATGTTTGTTATATTTAATCAGTTTAACACTGTTAAAGGCTAATGATAATTTATTCTGCATTATCTTAGTCATAATATTTCTTACTAGGCTCGTTGAGCTCACCCTTTTGCTTTCATTATTCTCTTCAGGAAATAAGAACATAGCAGGGACTAGTCGGGGAACAGAGTGATGGTCCAGATAATAGCATTAGTAGTCCTCACTATTCTATGAAATAGTGTGATAATAAATGTAATGAAGACCCCATTGATTTTGTATATTGTCTAGATGACAATATTTGTATTAAAACTCACAGCATATATTTAGTCATATTTTACACGACTGTTGTATAATTAGGCTGTATTTGAATTTTGTACCATATATTTGGCGACTCAGAATAGGTGATGTATACCGATTTTGGGGGCGTCACAGTTGGTAATAGAGCTTAGGGATATGATCCCTGGCTAAGATGTGAGAATAGAACTAGGAGGGGAGAGACAGGGAATTCCTTCGCTAGTATGACCTACCAATGTTTATTTGATATTTAATTAGTCGGTCAGAATATAGGGATAATATGTTACATGCATGTCAATTAACCTTTATTTTGTGGCAATATCTGAAAATGACATCCGAGAATGTTGAGAATAACAATGGAGCACAGGCGACCGTTGATTCACCACATATCAATAATCAGGATAATGTTCATCAGGAAGGCAACAATCCTCATGCAAACAACAACACTGACCAAATAATGAATGATGGAATGTTCAGAGGCTTTATGAAATTCATGCAACAAAGAAAGTAGAGCGGCTCCTGTCCAAAATGTAGGTGGAAACACTGGAAACTCTCGGACTGTCACCGCTAAACAGTTTAAGGAGCTGGGACCACCAGAGTTTATTGGAGTGCCAAAACCACTTAAGGCAGAAGCATGGATAAAGCAGATCACCAAGATATTTGATGTCATGGGATGCTCCGAGGAGCAAAAGGTTGCCTTTTCCGCCTTTATGTTGCGAGGAGAGGCAGATTACTGGTGGCAATCGGTAAAGCGTACTCAACCTGCCGCACTGAAGATGTCTCGGGAGAAGTTCCAAGAACTATTCAACGACAAGTACTTTCCCGAAAGTATTCGTCACATAAAAGAGGTAGAGTAAATCAAGTTGGAGCAGAATAATATGATCGTGTCGCAGTACGAAGCAAAGTTTGCCGAGTTATCTCGGTTTGCGTCCCACTTGGTGGATATTGAAGAGAGAATGACGCAGATGTTTTTAAGAGGTTTAAAGCCGGAGATACGTCAACATCTTATTTCTCATAAACTGTGTTTGTATTCAGATGTTGTAAATAGGGTTCGATTAGTAGAGCGCGATAACGAGTCAACGCAACCAAAAAGAGAGCAAATGCGGCAAAATGATAATACCGGTGAGAGCGATCATCGGCGGTGACAACAAGCGTGGAGGAATCAACAGGCCGTAAGTGGTAACCACTTGGTGGTAATCGTACAAAAACAATAAGAATGGACATTTCAAGAAGAGGAGATTCAACAATGATGGAAAGACGTCAAAGACCAAAGACCAATTGTTAAGGAAGGAGAACGAACACCAATCATATGCTTCAAATGCGGAGGGGAGGGACACATCAGTCCAAAATGCGCGATGCCGTCCAAAGCATGTTATAATTGTGGAAGAGAAGGTCACTTAGCCCGATTTTGTCATTCACCGAAGATAAGTTCAGCTAGGATGGAGGCACCAAATGCCGTCCCAGAAAAGTCAAAGTCGGTAGTGCAAGGGAGAGCATTTGTTGTGACCTCCCAGAAAGCAAGGAACCCGAATGAGGTCATCACGGGTAAGCTTATCATAAACTCTAGCGAAGTCTATACTTTATTTGATACCGGTTCTACCCATTCTTTTATTTCTCCTACTTGCACTCAACGATTAAATTTGACTCCGGAGAAATTAGACTTTGACTTATCTGTGGAAACTCCGTTGGGAGAAACTTTCATTACATCTACTGTTTATAAGTCTTGTTTGGTTCAAATCGGTACCCTCACATTACCTGTCGATCTTATTTCATTGAAAATACTTGCATTTGATGTGATTCTAGGGATTGATTGGTTAACTACTCATCATGCTAAAATTGATTATTTTCGTAAGGTTGTTAGCTTTCATATTCCTAATCAACCTATTATAGAATTCAAGCGACTAAACCATTAAAATCAATCACGGTCATCTCAAGCCATAAAGCTATTCGTTTATTGAAAAACGGATGTTAAACTTTCTTAGCTCATGTCACGGATCTAAACAAAAATACGTTAGTTTTTGAATGATATTTCTATTGTTAATAAATTCCCTGACGTATTCCCTGAAGAACTTCCTGGCCTACCCCCATAGCGTGAAATTGAATTTTGTATCGACCTTGAACCCGGTACAAAACCCATTTCCAAAGCCCCATATCAAATGGCTCCTATTGAACTTCAGGAGTTAAAGACCCAATTGCAAGAATTGTTAGACATTGGTTTCATTCGTCCTAGCACGTCTCCTTGGGGTGCTCCTGTTCTATTCGTGAAGAAGAAAGATGGGAGTATGCAACTTTGTATTGATTATTGGGAGTTGAATCATGTCACCATCAAAAATAGGTACCCATTGCCACGTATTGATGACATGTTTGACCAGTTGCAAGGAGCCAAATTCTTTTCAAAAATTGATCTTCGTTCTAGATATCACCAATTAAAGATTAGAACCGATGACATTCCAAAGACGGCTTTCAGAACTCGGTACGGGCATTATGAATTCCTAGTCATGTCCTTTGGATTGACTAATACTTCTGCTGCCTTCATGGATATGATGAACCAAGTATTCAAGGAATATTTGGATCACTTTGTGGTCATCTTTATTGATGACATCCTTATTTATTCCAAAATCCGTGAAGATCATGAGCAACACTTGAGGCTGACACTCGAAAAGCTTTGTGAATATAAGCTTTATGCCATGTTGAAGAAATGCGAGTTCTGGCTTAAGAAAGTAGCATTCCTTGGGAACGTAGTATCAAGTTATGGAATATCTATTGACCACAAAGATTGAAGCATTTCAAAGCTGGGAGCAACCTAAATCAGTGACCGAAGTATGTAGCTTTCTCGGTTTAGCTGGTTATTATCAGAGATTCGTGGAAGGATTTTCTTGAATCGCTACTCCATTAACTCAACTGACTCGGAAAGATACAAAGTTCGGTTGGAGTGAAGAATATGAAAGGAGTTTTCAAGAACTCAAGAGGAGACTCATTTCAGCACCTGTTCTGACAATACCATCTGGCTCGGAGGGATTTGTCATCTACAGTGATGCTTCGGGCAAAGGGTTGGGATGTGTTCTCATGAAACATGGGAAAGTCATAGCCTATGCCTCAAGACAACTCAAAGAATATGAGAGGAATTATAGTACTCAAGACCTAGAGTTAGCAGTTGTTGTCTTCGCACTTAAAATTTGGAGGCATTACTTGTATGGGGAGAAGGTGGAGATCTTTACGGATCATAAAAGCCTCAAATATTTCTTTACTCAAAAGGAACTCAACAAGCGACAACGACGTTGGCTTGAACTGTTGAAAGATTATGATCATGCCATCCAATACCATCCTGGAAAAGCGAACGTGGTAGCTGACGCATTGAGTAGAATATCATATGCAAGTATGAGTGCGATATTGTCAACACAAAGGCCCATTTTGTGTGACTTGCAAAGTATGGAGATAGAGTTAAAGACTCCAGGGACCCATGTAATGATGGCAAATATACGAGTAGAATCGACTTTAATTGATAAAGTTAAAGCTGATCAAGCTACAGACCTGGAGCTGATGCGTATGAGGAAGAAAGTTCAAGAAGGTGTTATGCCAGAAGCAAGAATCGATGAAGAAGGAATACTTTGAGTCAACTCCAGACTTTATGTTCCTAACGACCCTGATTTAAAGAATAAAATCATGATGGTGGCGCACAACACACCGTTTACAATCCATCCTGGGAGTACCAAAATGTATCATGATATTCGTCATACATTTTGGTGGAGCAATATGAAGAGAGAGATAGCGCTGATTTATCTCAAGGTGTCTAACTTGTCAATGAGTTAAAGCGGAGCATCAAGTACCAAAAGGTCCATTACAACCACTTAAAATTCCAGAATGGAAGTGGGAGCACATTACCATGGATTTTGTTACTGGTCTTCCCAAGGTTTCTCAAGGTATAGATGCAATTTGGGTTATTGTTGATATATTGACCAAGTCTGCTCACTTCTTACCTATACAAGAAACTTATACACTTGAAAGTCTTGCTCGTATGTAAATAAACGGGGTTGTAAGATTGCATGGTATGCCAGTATCCATAGTGTCTGATCGAGACCCAAGATTCACTTCACGATTTTGGGTTAGTTTGTAAAAAGCTATGGGCGCAGTTTACGATTTAGCTTCGGCATATCATCCTCGATTTGATGGACGATCGGAGAAGACTATTCAAACTCTTGAAGATCTATTAAGACTCTATGTCCTTGATTTCAAGGGAAGTTGGGACAAGTTCTTACCATTGGTGGAGTTTTCCTATAACAACAGTTATCAAGCAAGTATTGGCATGGCTCCATTTGAGGTGTTGTATAGAAGAAAGTGTCGTTCTCTAGTATACTGGGATGAGGTGGGTGAAGCAATGTTGTTGGGATCGGAGTTGGTACGTATGACTACGAAAAAGATTCAAACGATCCGACAACGTATAAAAACCTCACAAGATCGGCAAAAGAGTTATGCTGATCTTCATCGAAAGGACGTGGAATTCGATATAGGAGATCATGTGTTGTTACTTGTTGCTCCATGGAAAGGAGCTACGAGATTTGGAAAGAGAGGAAAGCTCAATCCTCGATTCATCGGCCCATTTTTAATCCTTGATCGAGTAGGAACTGTGGCATATAGACTCGCTTTACCGCCAAGTATGTCTCGTGTTCATAACATTTTTCACATATCCATGTTACGTAAATATGTGGAAGACCTGAACCACATTATTGAGTTAGAACCAGACGAAATAGCGGAAGATTTGACGTATGAAGAGGTTCCTGTACAAATCTTGGATAAGAAGGAACATATTCTACGCTCCAAGGTTATACCTCAAGTCAAAGTTTTGTGGAGAAACCACGATGTTGAGGAAATTACTTGGGAGTTAGAATCTAAAATAAAATCAAGGTATCCTTACCTCTTCAACATACCAGGTACGTACCCTAAGTTTGAGGGCGAAATTTCATAAGAAGGGGAGGTTGTAAGACCCCAACTTTTATGAATAAAGATGAATTTTCTATAAATATCATTTTTGAATATTATGGAATGAATTTGATATAATGTTATAGTTGTGGGTAATATTTATAAATTTTGCAAAGTACACAAGTTGTTATATAATATTCGATTGGTCGGGGAATATTCGTTTTAACAAGGAATATTCGCATAAATGACACAATCATTGGTGGACTCCATAACGGAATTATTATCGGATTGAGAAAAACGACAAAAATACTTTATGAAAATAACGGCGGAAGTTTTTTCATTAACTGTTGAAACACCGGTGTTAAAAATGCAATGATACTGGCGTGAGTTACACGATAGCTTACCGGTATTAATTATTGATGCTTACGTGAGAAGTCACTCAGTTTTGTTCAATTATTGTTACAAGTAATTGCTGCAAGTATCTCACGTTATTTGATTCAATTATTGTCAATATTTTATAATCAATAATTGAGATGACAAAGTTATTAATATTATTATTTGTAATATTAACGATGTCTAGAAGTTTTGTCAAGGAGAGGTTTGGTCACCTAATTACGCTACCAATGAGGGAGAAATCCTTATTGAAAGCCCCTCTTTCACAAAGCGACTTCGTCGATTAATGTTGTGAATTATAATAGTGATGATGAGTTTTGTTTTATTAGTATTATTAATGTAATAAAATGTAAAGCTTTTATATAAAACAAAATACTTTTATAAAGTTATTCGTTTTATTAGACTAATAGTAAAATCTTTTTATATAAAATGTAATACTTTTATAAAGTTATACATTTTATTAGACAATAATTAGAATATATTATATTTTATTATGCATAGTGTTTGCATAGTGCTTGCATAGTGTTTGCATAGTAAAATCTTTTTATATAAAATAAAATACTTTTATAAAGTTATTCATTTTATTAGATTATAAATAGAATTTATTATATTTTATTGTAAACTAATCTGGACCGTCCATTTAAAGTAAATCAATCTGGACCGTTCATGAATTAGTTACTATGCAGTTCATTCTTCTATAAATTGAAGCTCAATCCTTCATTATTTCTTATGAATTCACTGAAACTCTAGAGAGAGAAACTATAGAGAGAGTTCATTTTCTATAATCCTGAGCATATTTCTTTAGAGTTTAAGAAAGCTTTGAGTGTAGTGCAAGTTTTCTTTGAGTATATACTCGCCATACCAGTCAAAATACTCTTCTTTTATGATAAGGAATATTATTTGTTGTACTCGTTAGGGGTATTCGTTCTTTCTTATTGGTGAAATTCTTTTGTTATTCCATTCTTTATTATTCTATTGGAATAACCTGTATACGCGGGATACCTTATACTTGGTGAAATTCTTCTGTATTTTCATTATTTATTATTCTGTTGGAACATCATGTCTGTGCGTTTACGCATGACCTGGTTCCGTTGTTTATTATTCTGTTGGAATATCATGTTAGTGCGTTTACGCATGACCTGATTCCATTATTTATTATTCTGTTGGAATATCCCATTTGCAAGGCGTTCTGCATGACTGGTTCCATTATTTATTATTTTGTTGGAATAACTGCATGCATGCGATACTATCGCGTGCTGGTGATTTCTTTTGTTATTTCATTCTTTATTATACTCGGTTGGTTAAAGTTTTGACTTCTATACTCCATGAAATTAGTGGAATATCCTTGATAGTTGCGCTTCATCCAAAGATCTTTTCATGGAAATATTCTTCCGAGCATTCTTGAGTGTTACTCTCAAAAGAAGTATCATGTTGACAATTTGGACATTATTAGTTCTGGATAAATTAATTCTTGAACTTATTTTTTTGAATTCTTATATCATTGTCATCATCCTCGTGTTTATATTATGTTGAAAGTCATCCGGGGCTGTGGTGAATAGATGGACTTGGTATAATTATGACCGAGAATTATTTTGTTGTAATCATAATAGTAATGTTACAAATGATGTGGAAAAAGTCCTCATTAACCCGTAGTGCATTGATGGATGAGTTGTTGGCATGATCATGACCATTGATGAATACACGAATATCCTTGGGTCGTGGTGCATGGATAATTTATGGTAATGATACTAATGAATATCCTTGGTAGTAGTCTTGCGGGGATGATGGATTATTTATTAAGTCGAGTCTCAACAATAAAAGTCATGAAAAACCTTTTAAATCATAGAAGATAGTAGATTTTATTCTCTACTTGACTCTTCTAATGGATTGCTTGTTCCGCTGCAGTTAAACTTGATGTTTGTTATATTTTATCAGTCTAACACTGTTGAAGGCTAATGATAATTTAATCTGCATTATCTTAGTCATAATATTTCTTACTGGGCTAGTTGAGCTCACCCTTTTGCTTTCATTATTCTCTTCTGGAAATGAGAACGTAGCAGGGACTAGTCGGGGTACAGAGTGATGGTCTTGATAATAGCATTAGTAGTCCTCACTATTCTATAAAATAGTTTGATAATAAATGTAATGAGGACCCCATTGAGTTTGTATATTGTCTAGATGACAATATTTGTATTAAAAGTCACAGCATATGTTTAGTCGTATTTTACACGACTGTTGTATAATTAAGTTGTATTTGAATTTTGTACCATGTATTTGGCGACTCAGAATAGGTGATGTATATCAATTTTGGGGGCGTTACATATGTGGATTCTCAGCCATCCTTCCTTTATACTAGTTCTTCTTCTTGCATGTGTCCTTGTGTTTCATGATTTGTGAGGAGTGAAGTTTACCTCTATTGTTCCTTCCCATATGGTTCGTGGAGTTAATTTTACTCGACTCTACGATCCTTCGAGGTTGGAAAGTAGTGACTAAGTTACTCTTCTCTTTTTTAAAACCTAGGCCAGCATGGGATCCTTTATTCCTTGGAATATGGATTGGATCAGAAGAGTAGGGTTGGACTGGTTCTTCCTTCTGTGAGGATTTCATAAATGTAATGCTTCTACTAAAACATGAAGCATTACTAGGGCTAGTTTCCTTTATTTTTTCCACATATGCCTCTGAGGTGGATTCCCCAAAGCCTAAACTTGTTCTGTCAGATGCACTTCTTTGACTTGAGATCAGGGAGTCCATGGATGAAGAGGATTTATTCCATATAGAGATTGTCCTTTCTAGTTCCTCAATTTTAGAGGTTAGACTTGTCTCTCTTTGTGCATTGAGTTCATTGGTCTGTTTTAAGAGCTTATTTTCAGCTTCAAACTTAGAGAGAGAGTCAGTACTTAGAAGGGTTGTTTCCAGTTCTTCCTAAACTTTCTCTTTCTCCTTTTGAAGAAAAGAATAATCTTTGGATAGAACTCTGAACCATTTCATGTATTGATGTAGATCAGATGTTATGCCATGTAGTGCAGTTCTTAAATCATCAATGTCTACATCACGAGAGTTAAAGTCAAATACATCATCTATACTTACTTCATGAGTGTCAGAGCTCTTCTTATCCTTTGCATGTTTGGCCATCAAGTAAAGATTTGCCATTTGAGGATCTTCATCATCTCCAGATTCGGGAGTTAAGTCGTTATCTGAGTCACTCCATGATCCTCCAGCTACAAGACTTTTGTCTTTCTTCTGAGGCCTTTTGTTGCCTTTGAATTCTTTCTTTGAATTTGATTTCCTCTTCAGTTCTTCTCTAAGAGGTTTGTTGCAGTTTGCAATGAAATGGCCAGGCTTCTTGCAGTTGTAGCATAAGTCATTTATCTGCTCCTGGCTGCTGCAGTTGCTGACTTTCTTTGGTTTGCTTATTCTGCCTTGACGCATGAACCTTCTGAACCTTCTTACTAGCATTGCAAAATCCTCATCATCATCTTCATCATAGTCAGAGTCATTCTCAGTGTTGGCTTTGGAGATGTTTTCTGTTGCTTTGAGAGCAACCCCTTTATCCTTCTCACTTTCTTCAGATAGAGTTTCTGCTCGTTGGGTCAAATCTAGTTCATACGTGTGAAGGTTGCCATATAACTATTGAATAGTCATTTCATGGAGATTCTTTGATTCTCCGATGGCAGTGGTTTTGGCATCCCACTTGTTAGGTTAAGCTCTCATGAACTTTATGATTAGATCTTTATTTGGATAGATCTTTCCATAGGCTCGGAGAGAGTTGAGTAGTAAATTGAATCTTTCGTAGGTGGAAGTGACATTTTCACCTTGAACGTGTGCAAACATTTCATATTGCTGAGTCACAAGAGATTGCTTGTTTTCTCTGACTTCTTCTGTTCCTTCATGCATGATGAGTAATGCTTCACATACTTCCTTTGTTATTTTGCTATTGACCACATTCTCGAACAGATCATCTTCTAAGGATTAGAACAAAATGTTCTTGGCCTTTTTGTCGAGTTAGAAAGCTTTCTTTTCGTTGTCAGACCATTCTTCTTTAACCTTGATCTGGATTCTGTTTGGGTCGTCTGAAGTTGGTGCAAGATTTGTAGGAACGTAGGGCCCATTTTGAAATGTTTCAAATAGATCTTCATCTATTGAATCCATGTAGGCTTGCATACGAACTTTCCAGTTGGCAAATTTGTCTTTGTTGCACATAGGTGGCTTGCTGCCTCCTCCAATCTTTGATTCACTAATCAGATGTGCCATTGGATCTACTTAGGCTTTGTAAGCTATTTGATAGAACCTGAACTGATACCAATTGTTAGTTCCCAGAGGCACAATAGTTATCTAGAAGGGGGGTTAAATAGATATTTTAAATTCTTTTTCGAAATACTTGTTAGTTTTGATAATAACTTAAACACAACGGAATTGTGAGTTATTTGTTTCCCCTTTAAGATATAACGAGTTAATGAGTGTTAAGCAGTTATAGCAAGAATATAAAAGACACAATGTTCTTAAGTGGTTCAGAGCACTAAAGTCTCCTAGCCCACTTTTCTTTTTCTTGAGTAGGAAATCCACTAAGGATATCTTTAAACTTTCTAAATCTCACAGATTCCTTCAAGACCAACAGTCTTGGAACTTCTTAGTTCACTTTTGAACTCTTCAAGTCCAGCAGACTTGGTACTTTACAGTTCACTTAGAACTCTTCAAGTCCTTCTGACTTGGAACTTCTTACTTCACTTGATAGTAGTTGAGTTCTTGTGTGGTGTTACTCAGTTGTCGTTAAGCTTATGTTCGAAAGAACTGAGTAGTTGAGCAAGCTTTCTCTTTTAGATCGTAGAGTTGAGCGTTGAGTGTTCTTCAGCATTTTTATTCAGTGTTTGCATGGTTGTATCATCTGCTAATGTTTTGCATATATGAGGTCTTTGAAATGTATCCGTTGAAGACATTCGTTAAAGCATTAAATGCGTTTGACATTTCTAAGCTTTGATGGAGGCTTTTTGCACAACTTCTGATTTGCAGTCTGGCCCACTGACACAGCAAACTGTTGTCTCACCTAACACCTGAAAAGTTATTTTCTGCTGACCCATAGTACTTTCCTTAGCTTCTTCAATACGCTTCTTTGTTGTATAATAAGGATGACAGTTGACATTGGGACTGCCGAGGACTTTAACGTCTATAATCCATTCCATATTTGTTATAATTTATTCTTTAAACAAATGGGCAAGGCTCGATGCTTCTGATGCAGACAGATGATGCTCTACGATTCTGATCGTGGTGTCTAGCCACCTTGGTGCTTGATCTGATACTAGTAAACAAGAACACTATGATTTCTCTTAAGTATTGGCACACTACGATCTTCACTTGCTTGGCTTGCAGACTCTACATGTAAGACCAGAAATTTTTTAAATAAAAGGAATTTCCTTTATTTATTATTTTGAAATAGTAAGGGTTGATTTGATTAATGTGGATAGTTAAGGGTTAAATACGCAAATATTTCAAAATAAGCAAGTGGTTATAAAATATTCATTTTTGTCGGGAATATTCGTTTGGTCGTGGAATATTCGTATCTTTGTCGAAATATTCGCATTGCGGTACCGCCATGTGGGGCCCCATAACGGAAAGCGATTGGATGAGGAAAACGACAAAGTTTGGGTGGTTATAAATAACGGCGTAGTTGTTACCGTTAAGACTGTTGGAATACCCGGTGGTTAAAATACAGTAATACGCGTGGTTGCACAGTAGCACACGGTATTGCACAGTATTGTTGAATTATTGATCCTTACGTAAGATGGCACTACTCAATAATTTTCACGATGATTCTTGCTCAATATTTTATTTTATTGATTCAATAATTGCTGCGTTGATATTTTATATTATTGTTGTTCAATAATTGTCACTGCACAGTATTTCCCATTATCAGATCAATAATTCATATTATTTGAATAATATTATTAGATAACATTATTGGCAATGTCTAGAAAGTTCTGTCTAAGGAGAGGTTTGGTCACCTAATTGCGCGCCAAGATGAGAGAGATCCTTATTGAAAGCCCCTCTTTCCTGAAACGGCTGGTTTGTCATAATTGTGATTACGTAATATTATTTGTGAATAATTAATTATTGATTCATATGATAAGGAAATATTTATTTTATATGAATATAAACGATGGATTTATTTATGTGGTTATTAATGAAGGAATTAATGTTGAGGTGTTTTATCAGTATTTTATCGGATTGGAGGTGTTAAAAATCAAATCAGGGGTTTTGAGATATATTGCGGGGGTTATAATTTTTAATCCGACCGTTGGATTGTGGTAATTTTTGGGTATGTTATACATACATAAGTTGAGTATATGTCCACAAATTTTGAACCGTTAAAAATGCACGAATGATTTGTTGTGAATTTTAAGAGGTGTCGGATTCGGAAATTAGGTTTATAATTGATTTTGGTGGAAAATTCTAGAATTGAGTGGGCCCCACTTGTGGTTGGTGAAAAAATGTGCTGAATTTTATTTCAAATGTGGTGGGTGGCAATAGTAGCAGGTAAAGCCATCAGGTAGCAGGTCAAGTCTGCTTCGGCGGGCTAACATTTTCCTATAAATAGAGGGCTAAGTTAGAATTGAAAATCACACCGGAAAAAAGTATTCTCTCTTTCTCTCTATATTATTGAGCGATTTTGTGAGTATTTAGATACTTTGAGAGTTCTTTGTTCAAAGATAAGTTTCATTCAAGATCACTTGAGCCTTTCCTTCCGGTCTTGATTCTTTGAGGTAAGGGATGTTATTTTCTTCTCAAATGATATTAATTCTTCAATATCATTATGCTGAAATATTGGTTGGTACTTTTTATCAAATTTGGAACTTTTTCATGTCGGGGTTACTATTCATGAGTTACTATTCACGAGTTACTATTCATGAGTTACTATTCACGAGTTACTATTCACGAGTACTATTCATGAAGCGTGAAGATGTTTTTTGTAGAATTTCTATCTTTTGGTGTCGGAGTTACTATTCACGTATACGGCACTATTCACGTATACGGCACTATTCACGAATACGGCACTATTCACCGAAAAATGAAAATTTTTCTTTTCATCTAAAATATCTATTCTGGATACTAGCTTTGATTGTATCCATGTTTTGATCATTCTTGAATTTTACACCACTATGATTATTTTTGAGGTATTTTTGGACGTGGATAAAACCAAGTACGAATCCTTAATCCTTGTCATTTTGTTTCACTGGATTCGTTTCTTTAAAAATATTTTTCATCATCCTCAGTCTTAAATGATGATATTATTGAATATCTTTGGCACATGAGTGCAAAGATGAATGATTTCTGAAGAATATCTTTGGCACAGTAGTGCAAAGATGAGCGGTGTTTAAATGAATACGATCGATCGATGAATATCTTTGGCTCAGTAGTGCAAAGATGAGCGGTGTTTAAATGAACATGACCGATGATGAATATCTTTGGCCCAGATAGTGCAAAGATGAACAGTGTTTAAATGAACATGACCGATCGATGAATATCTTTGGCCTCAGAGTGCAAAGATGAGCAGTTTTAAATGAACATACGACCGATCGATGAATATCTTTGGCCTTTAGTGCAAAGATGAACAGTGTTGAGATGAACATGACCGATTGATGAATATCTTTGGCTGTAGTGCAAAGATGAATATTTGATTTGAGATGAATATTGATTGATGTTACTGGGGATAAAATATTGATGATGGACCGTTAAATTCATAGATTATAGTAGATTTCATTCTCTACGTAACTCTTCTATGAATTATTATTTCCATTGCGAATATTGATCCGAAACTTGTTGTCTATTGTATTCTATCGTTTTTCCTGTTGGAGACTAACGATAATTTGTTGTATATTATCTTAGTCATAACATTCTTCTTGGGCTAGTTGAGCTCACCCTTTTCTTGTTGTTCCATTTTTCTTCTCGGGAGGCGAGAATGTAATGAGTACTAGTCAAGGTATGGAATGAAGGTTCTAGAGAGAGTTGTTTAGTAGTCCTCACCATTATTGTAAAATAATGTATCAATAAATGTGATGAGGATTTATTTGAGTATAAATATTGTCTAGAAGATAATATTTGTATTTAAACTCACGATTTTATTGTTGTGATAATAAAGTTGTAGTTGTTTACGCCATGTATTTGGCGACTTCGAGAATGGGTTGGATGGAATGGACCTATTTTGGGGTCGCCACGGTTGGTATCGAGCTTAGGATATGATCTCTGGCGGAGATCGGGAATAGAACTAGGAGGGGAGAGACGAGTAAATCCTTTGCTAGTGTGTCCTACCTAAGCTTATTTATTAGTTGGTCAAGATATATAGGATATTATGTGATTGATTTCCTTAATTAACCCTTGTTTTATGATGATGATTTGAGAATGTCGATGAGAATATTAATAGTGGAGTAAATGAGACCGTGGAGATGCCTGTATTTTAACAACGAGGAGAACGTACAACAGTGGCAATGTACCTCCTGTGAACAACACCACCGAAAGCGATGATGAATGAGGGATGTTTAGAAGTTTTTGCGTTCATGCAAAATCGCAGACGAGGAGACTCGTGTTCAAAATACAGAGGAGAAATGATAGCAATTCACGGGTGGTCACAACCAAGCGCTTCAAAGAGTTGGGACCACCTGCAATTTAAGGAAAGCCGATCCGATTATGGCGGAAACATGGGTCAAGCAAATTACCAAGATATTCGATGTCTTGGGATGCACGGAGAAACGAGAAAGTTCCATTCGCTACTTTATGTTCCGTGGTGAGGCATTCATCGGTGGGAATCATGAAGCGTACCCATCCACCGCACTCGGCATGTCATGGGAGACGTTTGAAAATGCAGTTCAATGACAAGTACTTCCCACGAAAGTATTCGTCATATGAAGGAAGTGGAGTTTATTAGATTGGAGCGAGAATAACATGACGGTGTCCCGATGACGAGCGAAGTTTGCGGAGTTATCCGTGTTTGCACCTCATTTGGTGGAGAATGAGGCACGATGACGCGGATGTTTACGAGAGGTTTGAAACCCGGCATACGTCGAAGATCTCATTTCTCATAAATTTTCTCTCTATTCGGATGTTGTAAAATGTGGCTCGATTGTTAGAGCGAGATAACGAGTACGTTCTCAATCGAGGGACCATAACCAGGATCATACCAAAAGATAGTAGTCATCGAAATAACGATAACCAAATTGGAGAAAGAAGAATACGGACAAAGGCGGTAACCACTCGGGTGGTCGTCGTGGCCATGAAAATAGAAGAAGCGAGTTGGGAGGAGATTTTAAAAGAGGAGATTCAACAACGACCATGTGAAGACGTCGGCGCAAAGGGCAACTGGTTCCAAGGAGGAGAACGACCACCGGTCGTATGTTACAAAAATGCGGGAAGAGGGACATATCATTAAACCGCCTAACAGTTTTAAGGTATGCTATAATTGTGGAAAAGAAGGACATATCGCTCGAGATTATGCGATATCGAAACCCTAGTGCAATGGGGCGGTGACTCAAAAGGATTTCCCGGAAAAGTCAAAGTCAACGATTCTCGGAAGAGCGTTTGTCGTGACCGGTCAAAATCGAGGAACCCGAACGGTTAGTAGCTTGCGGGTTAGTTAATTATAAATTCTTGCGAAGTTTATACCTTACTAGATACCGGTTCTACCCATTCTTTTATCTCTCTTGCTTGCGCTCAACGTTTGAACTTGACTACGGAGAAATTAAACTTTGACTTATTTATGGAGACTCTGTTAGGAGAAACTTTCATTACATCCGTTGTTTAAAAAATCTTGCTTGATTCAGGTTGGCACTATCACATTACCTATTAACCTTATTTCTATTGAGATATTTGCTTTTGATGTGATTTTAAGGTTAGCTACTCATCATGCCAAAATTGATTGTTTTCGTAAGGTTGTTAGTTTTCATATTCCTAAGCAACCTGTTATTCAATTCAAGCAATCAAACCATTGTAATCAAACATTTTATATCAAGCCATGAAGTCATTCGTTTATTACGGATGTCAAGTTTTCTTAGTCCATGTTATGGATTTGAATAAAGACACGTCAGATTTGAATAATATTCTTGTTGTTATTGATTTTTCTTGGCGTATTTTCTGAAGAATTTCTTAGCTTACTCCCAAAGATCGATATTAAATTTTGTATCGACTTTGAACCCTACACAAAACTCATTTCTAAAATCTCATATCGAATGGCTCCTATTGAACTTGAGAGTTAAAAATTCAACTATAAATTTGGTACATGAGCCTTTTATCTTGTGACTTCCTTTGTGGAATTCACCTAAGCCGACTCTCTCTGTAGGGGACGTCATATTAAATGCGATAGTAAACTGATAGGTGTCATTGTGACGTGCTATCCAAGGTTGAGATATGAGTCACAGTTGAGAACAACCTAAGTCGATAATCGAAATACGTAGCTTTCTAGGCTTAGTTGGTTATTATCGGAGATTCGTTGAAGGATATTCTCGAATCGCTATTCCATTAACGTAGCTGACTCATAGAGATACAAAATTCGTTGGAGCAAGGAATGTGGGAAGAGCTTCGAAGAACTCAAGAGGAGACTCATTTCAGCACATGTTCTGACCATGCCATCCTGGAAAAGCGAACGTGGTAGCTGACGTGTTGAGTAGAAGATCGTATACAAGTACGAGTACGATGTTGTCAAAGACTAATTTCGTATAATATACAAATAATAGAGATGGAGATGAAAACTCTAGGTACCCACGTGATGATATCTGATGCATTGATGATATCTGAGTATAATCGACTTTAATCGATAAAGTTAAAGCTGTTCAAGCTACACACCGGAGCTGATGAATTTGAAGAAGGAGGTGCAAGAAGTTGTTATTTTAAAAGCAAGAATCGGTGAGGTGAGGAAAGCTCAAACCTTCGATTTATTAATCCAGTTGAAATTCTCGATCGAGTAGGAACTGTGGCCTATAAACTCGCCTTAACGCTAAGTATGACGCGTGTTCATAACGTTTTTCACGTATCGATGTTACATAAATATGTGGACGACCCGAAACACGTCATTGAGTTAGAACCGGACGAGATAGCCGAAGACTTAACGTACGAGGAGGTACCTGTCAAGATTTTGTAGAGGAAAGAACATGACCTATGTACCGAGGTTATACCATAAGTTAAAGTTTTGTGGAGAAACCATGCTATTGAGGAAATGACCTGGGAGTTGGAAACGAAAATGAAAGCGAGGTATCTTTACCTTTTCGAAACACCAGGTACGTACGTCAATTTCGAGGACGAAATTTCATAAGGAGGGGAGGTTGTAAGACCCCGAATTTTTTTAAATAAAAAGGAATTTCCTTTATTTATTATTTTGAAATAGTAAGGGTTGATTTGATTAATGTGGATAGTTAAGGGTTAAATACGCAAATATTTCAAAATAAGCAAGTGGTTATAAAATATTCATTTTTGTCGGGGAATATTCGTTTGGTCGTGGAATATTCGTGATCTGCTTGGAATATTAATCATACAACGGCCAAGACCATGTGTGGGCCCCATAACGAAAAGCGATTGGATGAGGAAAACGACAAAGTTTGGGTGGTTATAAATAGCAGGCGTAGTTATTCTGACCGTTAAGACTGTTGGAATACCGTGTGGTTAAAATACGATGTCTGGCGTGGTTGCCTGAGTATACTGCGGTATTGCACAGTATTGTTGAATTATTGATCCTTACGTAAGATGGCACTACTCAATAATTTTCACAGTAAGTCTTGTTCAATATTTTATTTTATTGATTCAATAATTGCTGCGTTGATATTTTATATTATTGTTGTTCAATAATTGTCACTGCACAGTATTTCCCATTATCAGATCAATAATTCATATTATTTGAATAATATTATTAGATAGCATTATTGGCAATGTCTAGAAAGTTACATCTAAGGAGAGGTTTGGTCACCTAATTGCTGCGCCCAATGAGAGAGATCCTTATTGGAAAGCCCCTTTCACTGAGGAGCGGCTGGTTGTCATAATTGTGATTCTCAGAATATTATTTGTGAATAATTAATTATTGATTCATATGATAAGGAAATATTTATTTTATATGAATATAAATGATGGATTTATTTATGTGGTTATTAATGAAGGAATTAATGTTGAGGTGTTTTATCAGTATTTTATCGGATTGGAGGTGTTAAAAATCAAATCGGGGTTTTTGAGATATATTATGGGGTTATAATTTTTAATCCGACCGTTGGATTGTGGTAATTTTTGGGTATGTTATACATACATAAGTTGAGTATATGTCCACAAATTTTGAACCGTTAAAATGCACGAATGATTTGTTGTGAATTTTAAGAGGTGTCGGATTCTAAATTAGGTTTATAATTGATTTTGGTGGAAAATTCTAGAATTGAGTGGGCCCCACTTGTGGTTGGTGAAAAATGTGCTGAATTTTATTTCAAATGTGGTGGGTGGCAATAGTAGCGGTAAAAGCCATCATCGTAGTAGCGTGTCAAGTCTGCTTGGTACGGCTAACATTTTCCTATAAATAGAGGGCTAAGTTAGAATTGAAAATCACACCGAAAAAAAGTTTTCTCTCTTCTCTCTCTATATTATTGAGCGTATTTTGTGAGTATTTAGATACTTTGAGAGTTGCTTATTCAAAGACAAGTTTCATTCAAAGATCACTTGAGCCTTTCCTTCCGAAGTCTTCGATTCTTTGAGGTAAGGGATGTTATTTTCTTCTCAAATGATATTAATTCTTCAATATCATTATCTTTGAAATATTGGTTGGTACTTTTTATCAAATTTGGAACTTTTTCATGTCGGGTTACTATTCATGAGTTACTATTCACGAGTTACTATTCATGAGTTACTATTCACGAGTTACTATTCACGAGTACTATTCATGAAGCGTGAAGATGTTTTTTGTGGAATTTCTATCTTTTGGTGTCGAGTTACTATTCACGTGTACTTACACTTTATTCACGATATCTGACACTATTCACGAATCTGGCACTATTCACCTAAAAAATGAAAATTTTTCTTTTCATCTAAAATATCTATTCGGATACTAGCTTTGATTGTATCCATGTTTTGAATCATTCTTGAATTTTACACCACTATGATTATTTTTGAGGTATTTTTGGGCGTGGATAAAACCAAGTCACGAATCCTTAATCCTTGTCATTTTGTTTCACTAGATTCGTTTCTTTAAAAATATTTTTCATCATCCTCGGTCTTAAATGATGATATTATTGAATATCTTTGGCACAGAGTGCAAAGATGAATGATTTCTGAAGAATATCTTTGGCTCAGTAGTGCAAAGATGAATGAGTGTTTAAATGAACATTATTTGATCGATGAATATCTTTGGCCCAGTAGTGCAAAGATGAGCGGTGTTTAAATGAACATGACCGATGATGAATATCTTTGGCACAGAGTGCAAAGATGAGCAGTGTTTAAATGAACATGACCGATCGATGAATATCTTTGGCCAGAAGTGCAAAGATGAGCAGTGTTTAAATGAACATGACCGGTGATGAATATCTTTGGCCTTTAGTGCAAAGATGAGCAGTGTTGAGATGAACATGACCGATTGATGAATATCTTTGGCACAGTAGTGCAAAGATGAATATTTGATTTGAGATGAATATTGATTGATGTTACGAGGATAAAATATTGATGATGGACTTATTAAATTCATAGATTATAGTAGATTTCATTCTCTCGTAACTCTTATGAATTATTATTTCATTTTGCGAATATTGATCTGAAACTTGTTGTCTATTGTATTCTATCGATTTTTCCTGTTGGAGACTAACGATAATTTGTTGTATATTATCTTAGTCATAACATTCTTTACTGTGGCTAGTTGAGCTCACCCTTTTTCTTGTTGTTCCATTTTTCTTCTCAGGAGGCGAGAATGTAGCGAGTACTAGTCGGGGTATGGAATGAAGGTTCTAGAGAGAGTTGTTTAGTAGTCCTCACCATTATTGTAAAATAATGTATCAATAAATGTGATGAGGATTTATTTGAGTATAAATATTGTCTAGAAGATAATATTTGTATTTAAACTCACAGTTTTATTGTTGTGATAATAAAGTTGTAGTTGTTTCTGTACCATGTATTTGGCGACTCAGAATGGGTTGGATGGAATGGACCTATTTTGGGGTCGTCACACTACACTTCCGAGAGCACACTACGATCTCTGAGTTGGCTCGGCAGGCGTTTGGACCACTCTACAATTCCGGGAGAGGCCCTTCAAAGCATATACACTAAGATTCTCGATGCTCTATGATTCTACCTTGGCTTCTGCAATCTCTTAATCAGATTGATAGACTACGATTCTATTGAAGCCTATCTATTACATCTCAAGATATAGATCAACCTAATAGCTTTGATCTCTTCATCTATACATTCATTTACAGAATGATAAACATTAATATCTTAGATCAACCTAACAATTTTGATCTATCACTAAGTCCTTGTACATATATTCCTTGAAGGACTTTACATATAATCATGAATATTTACTTTCAACATCAAATTTAAATATACAATCTCTCAACATAATAGATAGGCCTCAACATAATCATAGTCCATCAAATTGCCGAGAGATTGCAGAAGCCAAGGCAGAATCGTGGAGTATCGAGAAAGTTGCTTCAGAATAGTTGTCTACTTTGGAAGCCACACTCAGAATCGTAAAGACAGTCCAAGTGCATGTCGAGCCAAGTCAAGAATCGCAGTCAGCTCTCGGAATCGTGGAGTCTGCAAAACAAGCAATTAGAGATCATAGTTTATCAGAGCTTAAGAGAAATCGTAGTGTTCTTGTAACGACCCCAAAATTCATACAATTTAAATCTCAACTTTGGTCGTTAATAACACATCTACCGTCTGATTTTACACCATTATTCGATGTTAAACTTTATAAAATGCGGAATAATTTAAACTTTTATGTCTTCTTACTTTAATTCCCTGAATCAAAACCTTTATCAACTACATGTCTTTGAATCAATCTTATTTTATGATTCGCTTTATCATTTTTATCATATAAAATTTTACATTTCAATCCGATAACCTTTACATATCAGATAACTCTTACTCTAGCTTTACAACTCAATATGAAACTATACATCATAAAACATTTAATATATCTCATGAGTCTTAATCATGGTTTAAAGAAATAGCAACTTTAGCTAAAAATATAAGTCTTCGTATAATATTTCTGAACCACTTCATTCAAGTAGCACATAGTGGAATCTTCAATCTTTTACCTGCAAAAATGGTTATTTGCAAGGTTGAGCTCGACAGCCCCTTAAAATCTAACAGTTTTCATGCATCACGTAGCATATAATAACATGCATCAACATATATCTCATAAACATTGTACTAACATCACATATATGTTACAGTTCATACGACAAATATAAAGATTGAGTTCCTTACTCAATCAGCATGCTTTATTCAATCAACGTAGTCATAGATTGACTTTAATGTTTCATACTTCCAACATATATATAACACATCATGTTATTTGCAATAAAGATTTAAAACAGTTAATCACCAAGTTCACATAGCAAATAGGAACTGAAAGACTTGCCTGATTCATTGCTTACCAACTACAGCTTACTGCTTTGCATTTATCCTACAATAGTTTAGAAGTTCATATATATAATGAAATCAATTAGATTTCATTGACTCTTCATCTTATCCTTTTATTTCAAAACATTCCCTTCTAATCGTCACTCGATGTTCAATCTAGTGTTTAAGTCTTGTTACGACATCTCTTTGTTCAATCAGTTTAATTACATTAAAATTCCTTTTTCCTTCTCATTACATTCCACTTTAATTGACACTTGACATTCAGTTAAGTCTTTAACCTTGTCTTTATATCACATTAGACATATAATGGTTGTTAACATTATTTTAGTTAACCTTCGTCTCGTATTTCTTTATACTTCTCTTTTATTCGACATTTATCATTTGGTAAAGTCGTCATAGCTTGATATTACATTATATTAATGTATCATCTTCATTGAAGTTAAATAAATCAACTTCCATCTCATGCTTTTAAATTACTTCATTCAAATGGTTACCTAACATTTAGTCAAGTTCTTACAATCTTGCATCTAAATCCTTTTAGATGTATATTAGGTTAGTTAAATTAATTAACTTAACATTCCTATCATTATTTAAATTTTATTTTATACTTTCAAATTATTTCTTTTAATTGGTACTTAACACGTGGTTAAGTTCTTCACTTATGTCTCTACATCATTATCTTACATGCTAAACTAGATTAGACCCTTACTTGACAATCCTCAAATAGGCAGAGACTTCTCTCACTTTGGCTCGAGGAGAACGCAATTGCATTTGCCAAAGCTTAAAGCTTTAATTGTATTATTATTGCTAGTCTTGAGACTTCATGAGAAGACCAATAATGGTATGTTGCTAAGGCTGCTTCTGGTCGTAGTATAAAGTAGCGACGCCTGAGATTACGATTAAAGCTGCGGCAGCTCTGCTATTGCACCAGCCACACCAACTCAAACCAATTCCATTGAATTTCACAAAACTTAACAACCAAAATTTTGTGATAACCTCCCTGAACATGTCACTCTTCATTCTCACTACATAAACATTATATATATTCAATTTTAAAGAATTAAAACCCCAATTTTACCAATTTCATCAATTTTTACACTTTTAGCTAATTCGATCGCCACGAATTCGTTTCTTAATCAATTGACACGATTTAAACTACGCCGCTTTTGTTTCTTAACATACAAACATAATCCAACATCGATTCGCAGATTATAACAACTATTGACCATGAAATTTTGTACTTTCTAAGCCATATAACATAAACACTATTATTTATTTAATTTTTTTTCCACAAAACAAATTCACGAATTTGATCACTAAAGATTACTTATGTATGATAATTATCAGATTATATATCCATATAATCAACAATCCAAACCCTAATCCAACAAAATTTCAAATCACAGAGAATAGATACAAAACTAAGAGTTAGAATTAGGAATAGATTATACCTTTAATCCTTGATTTAGCAAAGATGATATTTCCAAAGCTTGTTCCCTTGATTCCCAATTCACAGAGAAATCTCAATTTCCTCTTTAGCTCCCTCAATTTCTTTCTAACACTGTGTTTTCTTCCTCTCTAAACTCCCTGTTCTTTAGCCTTTAGGAAAATAATACGCATAATATACACTGACTCCCTTTTCCCCCACGTACGTCAGGATAAAAACAAAAAGGCTCACATCAGTTAAAATAACTAAAAGTCATAAGGCTACATTTGGTTACACACTAATTCACATACTAGATTATTTAAATAATATTTATGTTATATAGTTACACTTGTCACACATGTAACCCATTTTAATAGCTTATAATTTATAATTATAATAACTATATTCTTAATATAATTATGCTTATAATAAATAATTAAATAATTATATATCCAATTTAATTAATAAATTAGAAAGATCACTTTATTTATTTTATTTATTTCTATTAAATTAAAAATTCATTTAATTTAATTATCTTCTTAAATATTAAGCAATTGATTTAATTTAATTATTTTCCTTAAATTAAATCCTTCGAGATAATATTATCAACACTTTCAATTTAATTATCATTAAATATATTAGTTACTAAATTAATTCACCACAACTTTATCAACTATATATTTATCTCAATAAATAAATTAATTAAAATATTAATTTAATTCAAAAAATATTTAAAATTAATTATAAAATTCATTTAATTTCTTCAATAGTTAACTTAACTATTAAACCTCACTTTCCCAATATATAAATATATATTTCTCTTCACACTAGATCATATATTTCAACATATATAGCACATATATATACATATTCAAACTCAAAACATCTCATAATAAGAATTTTAGTTATTAAATTCTTATTTTAATAATTTAAAAAATTCGGGTTGTCACATCTTTCCCCCTTTATACGGATTCCGTCCTCGGAATCAACGAAACCTCCCTTACACGGTTTTGACCAAATCTCTTTTCAAAATTTATCGTTGAATAACTTCAACACATTATCTTAGTATAGGTTTTATTTATTACCACTACCACCATTCTTCATAATAAATTCTTGTAAGTTTTATTTCATAAGTTTTCACTTGAACTCAATTATATTTTGATTATTATATATTCATTAACCCTTTCATTTCCTTTTCTAAGGATCGTTATCATAAGCACTCAGGATATTACATTCACCCATTCTTCTAAAAATTTCGTCCTCGAAATTTTTATTTATTAATCTTCATTCAGTCAATCTATCAAAATAGATTTTATGTTAATACTTTATTCATTCATTAGGTTCTAAAACCAAGTTCTTTTCTCTAAAGATCTTTCTAAGATCACCACCTTCCTCACCTCATCCTCTTCTAAGAGTTTCTCATTTCTCTTCTTTCTGGAATTTTAATTATTTCTTGAAATTATTATGTTTTGCTTAATTTTCTCATCCTTTCCATTTTACCTTTCAGAATAACAAGAATCTTCCACAATTGCTCAATAATTGGGAAGCGAGATGAATAATATGAATTTAAAAGATTTCAAATCACGTTGAGGGGTCATAAGATATTGAACTACGTCCCTAGGTTATCAAGTATCTCAACTTGAACCTTTAACAGTCATAAGACTATATGGAACCTTGAACTCTTCCCCAGGTTTAACAGTGCATCACCACTGTAAACCGTCATTTAACAGAATCTTTAGCAATCACACAAACTGAAAACACTCTCTGCAAGTACTCTAGGTGATCAGCCTATCGTACCCCTACATCGTGCACAACGTATTACATCTTAACTTCGTAACGACTATATGCATTACTTTCGGAACCATTGTCTCCGATAACATGTCTTCATTTTACAGGGTTGTTCACCTCAGCTTTTCAACATCTGAATCCGCACCAAAATAATTTGGTTTGGCATAACTTCTCAAGAAACGCTTGAATTTCATGAACATCTTTCAATATTCGTCTAGCTGAATCAAATAGCATAGACTTCTACAACCATTCGGGCATCAATCAAAATATACATACATATATATATATATATATATATTCTCATATCTTAAAGAAACCTCAAAAAATTATTTTATGACGTCATGATACCGCACTGTATTTACACTCTGTTTGAGGATTCCGTCATTTTGTGACTTTGTCATACTACATCATACCATAGTGGGCTGATGATCCTTAGATCACATCCAACACTAAGAAATTTTGCATTGATAACTTCATCATTTTTATCATCTTTGCACCAGGTTCCATGATGCATTAATGATATAAAATACATTTTGATATTTTCAAATCATTTGCGTCTAGCCGAAACAATTAGCATAGACAATTCTTTAAACAGTTCAAAAAAATATTTAAAAATCAGTTTTAGTGATATTATATCTCAACAGGTAACGATGTGTCAGTGTAACGAAGACCACACATACACATTTGTCACTGTGACACCCCCAAATCCGGGTACTTAAATTCCACAGGATTTGGTGTTCACTGTTCAAATATCATCTATCTATGTACCCATAATAAATGCAAACCATGTAATAGATAGAAATAAAATCCTCCCCTTATGGGGTTACAACATCTGAATAAATACAATCCCAGGTCAAACTAACCTTAAACATCTTTGCGGAAACATTAACAAATAAGTCTTAAATAACATCAAGTTTTTACAATAACATTCTTAAAATTCAATAACAAGTCTTCATCACTTAGCAGCTTTGCCCTTGCCTTTACTAGTAGAAGACTCATCATACCTTTCACTCTTAACTGCAATGTTATTATTACGCAAGAGTGAGCATGAATGCCCACAAGTATAAAATGAAATAACAATATGTAATAACATGCGAGTAAATCAAAGACTTCTAAAATAAAAGCTCAACTTTTGATTCAAGAAAGAATAACAAGAATTCAAAAGATTTTTGAGGGTCATAAGACCTTGAACTATGTCCTAGATTATCAAGGGTAATACTTGAAACCTTTAACAGTCATAAGACTATGGACTCTTCTACTCGTACTTAGGGGGTCACCTTTAGTACCATCTTGCGTAATAATATCTTAACGCTAACGCATAAGTAATCCCCTATACAGGGTTGTTCATCTCAGTTTGACATTTGAGTCCGCACCAAAGGAAGTTTGGTTTGGATAATTCATCAAGGGTTCTGAAATTTAGAACACTCATCAACTATGGACTAGTCAAATTATTAAGGGTTTGCCAGTCTAACAAGGTTTAACAGTAATTGAATATTTAACTTGAATAAAATCTCAAAAGGTATACAATAGAATAAGTATTGTTTAACAGCATCATGCTTGAAAGATTAATAGGCTTTAATATAATAAAACATACATGATCAATAATAATGAGAACTTGCTCAATGTAGAAAGGTGAATTCATCACTTATATAACAATAACAACTAGGGTTAGAAAACTTGTCTCGTGGGTAGATTACACTTTAATTAAACTCGTTCCTTGATTTAAATCATACATATAATTTACATTCATAATACCAGTCAATTATCACGTACTATTCATCACAAGTTTATTCTTTTGTCTGACTCGAATTCATGACTATACTTAGTCAATTACTACACTTATTGTCAAAATTAAGACTTCACGAACAATAAGCTAACTATGCATTCAATCATTCAATTCACACGTAATTGTGTTATGGACGTGTTAAGAATTTATTTTAACACCTCATTATATGTCTAACAAGTTTTTATGTTCATTAGATTAAGTTAATAACACAATGCTAGACGTAAACATTTAAAAAAAACTCATTTCTGGCCATTCTGCTAAGTGGCTGGCATACCATCATTTGTTATACTATGTCATGGTATGGCATGGAGGCGTGGTAAGGTGTGACATGATACTTGGCTATTGCATACGGGACTTCAATTCTAGAGTTGGCGCTGCGGCGTGAAACTCCAGATTTTGATTCTCAGTTCACGAAGAACACAGAGTTCAACGAAATAAACACTACATGGTCATTAATTTTACCAAATTAACATACCCACATGCTAGAATTCATACATAATCATTATCCAACATTTATAGAACGATTTTAACCCATTAAAACACATAATTACAGAATTAAAATATGTAAATTTCACTATTCTTAATGTTCTTGAAGGTTTTGAAAACAAAACATGAAAATTACCACTACGGATTCGTTAAAACACCGAATCCGTTCATTTAAAGTTTGGTCTCTTCATATCAACATGCATAATAATATACAAATGTAAATTTTACAAAACAATTTATGTTTGACATATTAAATTTACGTATAAGGGCCATATGGCCATATTCTATATTCTGTAAATAATATACGTTATAAATTTATGAAATTGATGATATGTCTTATATAATATATATAATCAAATACGATATGATACATCATAACACATACACAGCCCATAATCATTACTCCTTTCCCAATTACAGAGGTTTAAACAAAAACTTTGAAAGCCATTTTCATGAAATCTTAATGACGTAAAAAGAGAAATTGGGTTTGGAGAATTTACCCAAAGTATAAAGTGTAGAGTATAAAGTGTAGATTTGTAGGCTTAGATGCTTTCTTCAATCACTCACTCTTAATCTCCTTTTCAATATCACAATATCTCTCTGATAAATTATCTCTGTATTTCTTTGCTAGACTTAGAAAATGAAGAAATAAAGAAGATGTCATATATATCAAATAAACTGACGCGTTGTGGAGGTCAGTTACCCATCATGGGTTAACTGCCCTCAACTTCCACTAATGCCATATTTGGCTAGCCTTAAAAAGGCTTATACTCACTTAATTTAATTAAACTTTTATAATATAGTTTAAATCATGTCATACCCAATTCAAATATCTTATTTAATTTAATTTAAATAAAATATAATAATTTCTCATTAATCCACATAGTCACATAATTAATTTCTCATTCATTAATAATTTCAAATTGTTAAATCTCTAATTAATTATTAAATTAATAAAAATAACATTAGGCTTATTAAATATTTCTTTTAATTCAATAAGCTCACATAAATACATACTTGAATAATAAATATTCTCCATATTAATTTAATAAATATAACACATATAATTAAATTAATCTACCACAACTTCATCAATTAATTATTTAATCTAATAATTAAATCATCAAAAATATTTAAAATTCAATAAATATTAAAATTAAATTACAAAAATCTCGTTCGTCACATCTTTCCCCCCTTAAAAGGACTCTATCCCCAGAATCACGACACAATAAATTCGACCCGTTACATTCTCCCCCCTTACAAAGATTCTGTCTCCAGAATCGCTTACACATAATTTAAGTAAATAAATAAGGGTAATTCTTCATCATATTCTCTTCGAGTTACCACGTAGCTTCTTCAGCATTGTGGTTCCTCCAAATTACCTTAAAGAAGGTATTACTTTATTTCTGAGAACTTGTTCTTTTCTGTCGACAATTTGAACGGAAATTTCTTCGTAAGATAAGTCTTTTTCAAAATGTAGGGATTCCTATTCAATTACATGCTTGTAATCAGGTTTGTAGGGTCGTAAAACAGAAACATGGAAGACGTTATGGACATTCTTGAGTGCTGGAGGTAGGGCTACCTCATACACAACTTCTCCGATTCTTCGCAGTACTTCAAATGGTCCAATGAATCTTGGGCTTAATTTTCCTTTCTTTCCGAACCCGATCTTTCCCTTCCAGGGAGAGACCTTCAAGCATACATAACTACCCAATTCAAACTAAACATTTATACGATGTGGATCAGCATATTTCTTCTGCCTATCTTGAGCTGCTACTAGTCGTGCTCGGATCACTATGACTATTTCTGATGTCTGTTGTACCAACTCTGGCCCTAGCAACTGTCTTTCGCCAACTTCGTCCCAGTAAAGCGGAGTTCTGCACTTCCTGCCGTATAACGCTTCATAAGGCGGCATGCCAATACTAGCGTGGTAACTATTGTTGTAGCCGAACTCTACTAGCAGTAGGTGATCGTCCTAATTTCCTTTAAAGTCCATCACACAAGCTTTTAGCATATCTTCTAATGTCTGGATCATTCTTTCACTCTGACCATCTGTTTGAGGGTGATATGCCGTACTCATCCACAATTGCGTACCCATGCATTCTTGTAGTTGTTTCCAGAAGTTCGATGTAAAGCGCGGATCCCTATCGGAAATAATTGACACCGGCACTCCATGCCTCGAAACAATCTCTTTTACATATAACCTTGCCAACTGATCTAAGTTGAATCTGATTTTGATCGGAAGAAAGTGTGCGGATTTCGTCAGTCGGGCAACGATAACCCATACTGCGTCGTAGCCTTTCTAAGTCGTCGGAAGGCCAACCACGAAGTCCATTGTAATATGTTCCCATTTTCATTCTGGGATCTCCAATGATTGTAGTAATTCACTCGGTCTCTGATGTTCTACTTTCACTTTCTGACAGGTCATACACTTGGCAACACATTCTGCAACATCACGTTTCAAATTTGGCCACCAGAAGTGTTGTCGAAGATTTTGATACATTTTTGTACTACTAGGGTGAATCGAATATCGTGAGCTATGAGCCTCGCTCAAAATGTCTTCCTTAATCTCTGGTACTGGCGGTACCCAAATTCTGCTCTCAAATCTTAGTATTCCTTCCTTATCCATCTTAAATCTTGGTTCGGTTCCTTCAGATATCTTCTTTGTCACCTTTTTGCATTCCTCGTCCTGAAGTTGAGCCTTTTTAACTTTACCCAGTAGGGTTGTACCAGATTGCATCTGAAATAGCTTCTCATCAATTTCTATAGGATACTTCACTTCTAACTCTAGTTTCTCCATCTCTGAAATTAGCTCCTCCTGAGCGGTCAACATCATCAACTTCTCTCGACCCTTTCTACTTAAGGCGTTGACAACTACATTTTCCTTACCCGGATGGTATAAAATCTCACAATCGTAATCCTTAATTAACTCCAACCACCTTCTTTGGCGCTGTTAGTTCCTAGTTGGCACAATAGTTATCTAAAAGGGAGGGTTGAATAGATATTTAAAAAATCTTTTCGTTTTAAACTTGTTCTTTGATAATGATTAAAACTTAGCGGAATAAATGTTTGTTTTAATCTTCTTTATCAAGCAATGGAGTAATGAGGGTGAGGCAGTTATGGCAGTTATAACAGATATAGTAGTTATGATATGAATGTAAATGACACAGTCATTTTTAAGTGGTTCAGAGCACTTAAAGCTCCTAGTCCACTCTTCTACTCAACGAGTAGGATATCCACTAAGGATGTCTGTTACAACTTCTGAATCACACAGATTCCTTCTAGACCAGCAGTCTAGGAACTTCTTAGTTCACTCTTGAACTCTTCAAGTCCAGCAGACTTGGCTTTCTTATAGTTCACTACGAACTCTTCAAGTCCAGCAGACTTGGTACTCTTCTTCAGTTGGTTGATAATGTTGTGTTCTTGATGGTTGCTACTCAGTCGTTGTGTAAGCACTTGTTCTAAAGAACTGAGTAGCTGAGCAAGCTTTGCAATATCTCATATCGTAGAGTTGAGCTTGAGAGAGATGTTCACGTTGTTTGTTCAATGCTTGCTTAGTTCTCTCTCATCTGTCTGATCTGTATATATGTGATGTTGAAAACTATCTGTTGGATCCATCCGTTGTGGCATTAAATGCGTCTGAACTTTCTATACTGTGATGGAGACATTTCTGCACATTTTCTGAATTCTACATTCTGGCCCACTGACACTGTAGACTGCTTTCTCACCTACCACCTGCTCTGATACCAATTGTTAGTTCCTAGTTGGCACAATAGTTATCTATAAGGGGGGTTGAATAGATATTTAAAAAATCATTTCGTTTTAAACTTGTTCTTTGATAATGATTAAAACTTAGCGGAATAAATGTTTGTTTTAATCTTCTTTACCAAGCAATGGAGTAATGAGGGTGAGGCAGTTATGGCAGTTATAACAGATATAGTAGTTAAGATATGAATGTAAACGACACAGTCGTTTTTAAGTGGTTCAGAGCACTTAAAGCTCCTAGTCCACTCTTCTACTCAACGAGTAGGATATCCACTAAGGATGTTTGTTACAACTTCTGAATCACACAGATTCCTTCTAGACCAGCAGTCTAGGAACTTCTTAGTTCACTCTTGAACTCTTCAAGTCCAGCAGACTTGGCTTTCTTATAGTTCACTACGAACTATTCAAGTCCATCAAACTTGGTACTCTTTTTCAGTTGGTTGATAATGTTATGTTCTTGATGGTTGCTACTCAGTCACTGTGTAAGCACTTGTTCTAAAGAACTGAGTAGCTGAGCAAGCTTTGCAATATCTCAGATCGTAGAGTTGAGCTTGAGAGAGATGTTCACGTTGTTTGTTCAATGCTTGCTTAGTTCTATCTCATCTGTCCAATCTGTATATATGTGATGTTCAAAACTATCCGTTGGATTCATCCGTTGTGGCATTAAATGCGTCTGAACTTTCTGTACTGTGATGGAGACATTTCTACACATGTTCTAAATTCTGCATTCTGGCCCACTGACACTGCAGGCTGCTTTCTCACCTACCACCTGCAAAGGTGTTTTGTCCCTCTTACCCATGGTACTATCCTTAGCTTCTTCAATACGCTTCGTTGTTGTATACTAAGGATATTTCATATACTCTGGGACTGATGAGTACTGCAGCGCCTAAGATCCATTTCTCACATGTTGAAATCATAGATCATGAGGCTCGACGTCTTCTGACATGAGACAAATGATGCTCTAAGATTTTGATCGTGGTGTTCTGCGATTCAGATCGTAGCGTCTTTGACATCTTTGCACACTACGATGCTATCAGTCGAGAGCACTACGATTTCCCTTAAACCTTTGCACACTACGATCTTCACTTGCTCGTGTTATTTACTCTACGTTCCCGAGAGCACACTACGATCGTTGACTTGTAAACTTCATGTTTACTAAAGCATACTACGATCGTGGAGATGGCTCGGCAGACGTTGGGACTACTCTATGATTTCCGAAGAGTCCCTTCAAGGCAGGCATACTACGATCTTCAGGCTCTACGTTTTCTACCTTGACTTCTACAATGTTGATCAGATTGATGCACTATGATTTCTTCAATACTAGTATATTACATCTCCAGATCAACCTAACAGTTTTGATCTTTCTATCTATACATTCCCCAACAGAATGGTACACGTTGATAGCTCAGATCAACCTAACAATTTGATCTATCATTAAGTCCTTGTACATGTATTCATTGAAGGATCTTACAAATAATCATTAGCATATACATTAAAACATCAAATCATAATATGCATTCTTCCAACAGGCGCATATTCAAGTCTTTCTGTGTAAAAATATATTTCAAACTCTTATGGTCTATATATATTTCACACTTCTCCCCGTAGAGATAGTACCTCCAAATTTTCAAAGCAAAAACTACTGCAGCTAACTTCAAGTCGTGGGTTGGTTATCCCTTCTCGTAATCCTTCAATTGTCGTGATGCATACGTAATGACTTTACCATTTTGTATCAGCACACAACTAAGTCCTTTATGCGACGCATCATTATAAACAACAAAAATTCCTATATCGTCCGAAAGAGACAACACGGGTGCTGTACTCAACCTCTTCTTCAATTCTTGAAAGCTTTCCTCACACTTCTCCGTCCAAAAAAAATTCACATCTTTTCGAGTTAAATTCATTAACAGAGTTGCGATCTTGGAAAAGTCTTGTATGAATCTTCTGTAATATCCTGCTAATCCAAGAAAACTTTGTACTTCCGACGGCGTCCTCGGCTGATCCCAGTTAATCACTGCTTCGACTTTGGATGGATCTACCAAAATTCCGTTTTTATCGATCACGTGCCCAAGAAATTATATCCACTCGATCCAAAATTCGCATTTCGAAAACTTGGCATACAACTTCTCCCTTCTCAACTTCCAACGTTAATCTCAAATGCTCTTCATGTTCTTCCTTGGTTTTAGAATATACCAAAATATCATCTATAAAAACCACTACAAACTTGTCCAAAAATGGTTTGAACACACCATTCATTAATCCCATAAATGCTACGGGAGCATTCGTTAGACCAAACGATATAACCAAAAATTCGTAGCGACCATATCGTTTTCTGAACGCTGTCTTCGGTACATCCTTTGGCCTCACCTTCGGTTGATGGTAACCACTTCTCAAATCAATCTTGGAAAAGTATTTCGTTCCCTTCAATTGATCAAACAGATCATCGATCTTCGGTAATGGATATCTATTCTTAATCATGACTTTATTCAGTTCTTTGTAATCAATGCAGAGCCGCATCATTCCATCCTTCTTCTTCATAAACAACACCGGCACTCCCCACGGCGATACGCTCGGTTGAATTTACTTCTTGTCCAGTAATTCTTGTAGTTGTATCATTAATTATTTCATCTCTACTGGTGCCATTCGGTATGGTGCCTTCGATATTGGAGCGGTTCCTGGCGCCAAATCGATCACGAAATCAACCTCTCTATCTGGCGGGAGGCCAGGCAAATCGCTTGGAAAGACATCAACGAAGTCTCTCACTACCGGTATTTCCTCTACTTTCGGATTCTCTTTACGACTGTCGACTATGTAAGCTAAATATCCTACAAAGCCTTGCCTTAACAACTTCCTGGCCTGCACCATCGCTGAGAATAACTTCGCTTGTCTAGGCGATTTGTTACCATAAAACACAACCTTTAACGGAGTCATAAGGTTAATACGCTTCTTTTGGCAATCAATTACAGCCCCGTAAATGAATAATTAGTCCATTCCCAAAATAACGTCAAATTCCCCAAGTCGAATAGGGATAAAATCTACGTTCATGATATTACCCTTAATATCCACTCTATAATTCTTAAACACGTACTTAACAGGAATTATCTCCCTATTCGCAATTTCTATATTCATGGGATATTCCAAGTCATCCATAAGCAAATCTAAACTATTAGCAAAGTCTTCGGATATAAAGGAACAAGTAGCACCCGAATCAAATAAAACATAAGTATTAATTTCATTGATTGGAATGATACCTGACACCACATCACGAGACTGGACTGCATCTTGCACCGTCATATTGAAAGTCCGGGCAGTCGGTCGGTTGGTCCTGTGATAGTAAAGGCATTTCCACTATTGTTTCCCTTGTTTCCTCCTGATCCTTCCCCTCCAGATCCTTTCATAGGACAGTCTCTTGCCAAATGATCTTTTGAACCACAAGTAAAGTAGGCACCCTTCTTTGGGTTATGACAGTTAGGTGCTATGTGGCCTTCCTGACCACAATTGTAGCACACTCTTTTTCCCTTCATGCAAACTCCCAGATGAGCTTTCCCGCAAGTCGGGCATGCTTCAATCCTCTTCTTCTGAACTCCTTGTTGATTTCCCGATGATGAGTTGTCATTCCACCTTTTCTTCTGATTAAAATTACCACCTCCTGTGCCACTTCCACTAGCTTTGTTATTTCCTTCACTTTTAGTCTTCTTCTTCTTCTGATCCTGATTGTACTTGGTCACCGCATCGCTTCTACCTTCAACGAGGATGGCCTTTTCCAGTACTCCAGCAAACGTGTTTAGCTGAAACATTGATACCTTGTTGTATACCCAGGGCTTCAGTCCTTGTTCAAACCGTCTCACCTTTCTCTCATCCGTGTGAGCTTGATACGGGACGAACCTCGCCAACTCGTTGAATCTAGCCGCATAATCAGGTATAGACATATTCCCCTGCTTCAACTCCTGAAACTGAACCTCCATTTGGTTCTGTGAGCTGGTCGGGAAATACATCTTGAAAAACATCTCTTTGAATCTCTCCCAAGTAATCACACCTTCACCTCCACGGACCTTGTTTGCTTGCCACCAGTAACTTGCTTCAGACTTCAGTATAAACATTGCAAAAGTGGTCTTCTGATCTTCTCTAACTCTAGCAACATCGAAAACCTTCTCCATTTCCATAACCCACGTTTGAGCCTCAATTGGGTTCATGGAACCTTTAAACTCTAGCGGTCCTACCGCCTTGAAATCTTTAAATGTTGTATTTGGTGGAGCTTGAGGTTGATTATTCATTTCTCCAGCTAGCAAGTTAACCAATTGCTGAACAGGATTAGCATTGGAGTTATTTTTGTTATTAGTAGATCCTTCTTGAGCTGGTTGACGTTGTTGTCTTCTTCTTGGCGGCATAATTCTGTTAAAATATATGCTTATTAGATTTTTGTTTATTTCTCTAAATAGTTAAGGCATTACTCAACAATTTATCATAATTATTTGACACATTATCTCAAACAACTTGATATATATAATTAAATCAAAAGTTTTAACATCAAACGATAGCATCACTGCTATTTACATCAATTATCCTAAGATAAAGAGTCTACAGGATTTAAATACTAAAATATTCCTTTGTTCATAACTACATCGGAATTTACATCTAAGTACTAGATAAGTTTATCACATAAGCAAACAAATTCTATCACTGTCTGTCAAGGCGCATAATAGCCTTGCTACGCTCCTCTTCCATGATGCGAGACATCATCCTGCGATCCAGCATGTACGATGGAAGTCCTTCAAACTGGATGGGGTATCTCAAAACTTGATCCCGGGCCTCATCCATTGCATTATTAAATGTAGAGTACGTCTCCCCAAGATTCGCCTTCTTTGCACGACCGTCCTCTTCTGCAAGATCAGCATGACGTGACTCTCTTACCCAACCTTCCTCTGTTATGATCAGCCTTTCAGAGCTTTCCTTCAGTTCCTTCTTCAACTTCTCTATCTCCTCGGTCTTATCTTCGGTTTAACCCTTCTCGTGGACCAAATCCCATTCTACATTTCCCAGTCGTGAGTGAAGAGTAGAAATCTCCCTCCTTACCTTTCGAGAGTAATCCCAATGAATAATAAGCCTGATTCTCAACAGATCATGTACATCATCTCGTAACTCTACGTTACGGTCATATAACGCATCGTACATCTCAGTATCAATGGAGTGATGTGGAAACTCCTCTTCTTCCTCTTCCTCTTTAAATTCCTCCTCAGGATCCTCCTCAGGATCAGTCTCAAGTTCATGCTCCTGACCAACAACGGTGATCAACGAAGATGACTCTCTCTGTACCAACTGTTCCCTAATGACATGAATGTCTCGGGGTTCCTCCTCTGTAGGTACTATAGGTACTCGGGGTTCCTCCTCCCCAGCTCGACTAGTTCCTCCAACGTCTGACATCCTGACAACAAAATTTTGGGTTTTAGTTACTAAGTCGTACTAGTGAGCACATAATTTAACATATGAGCACATAAAGTTTTTTATTATCTTTAATGAATTACAAAGATTCATTTCTTAGAACTCAATAAGAGTTTTCCATCACTATATTCTTTCTATAAGGCTATTACCTAAGGTTGTTCCCCAACCTAAGGTTCATAACCTACAGCTTTGATACCAACCTGTGACACCCCAAAATTCGGGTACTTAAATTCCACCAGATTTGGTGTTCACTGTTCAAATATCATCTATCTATCTACCCATAATAAATGCAAACCATGTAATAGATAGAAATAAAATCCTCCCCTTATGGGGTTACAACATCTGAATAAATATAATCCCAGGTCAAACTAACATTAAACATCTTTGCGGAAACATAAACAAATAAGTCTTAAATAACATCAAGTTTTTACAATAACATTCTTAAAATTCAATAACAAGTCTTCATCACTTAGCAGCTTTGCCCTTGCCTTTACTAGTAGAAGGCTCATCATACCTTTCGCTCTTAACTGCAATGTTATTATTACGCAAGAGTGAGCATGAATGCCCACAAGTATAAAATGAAATAACAATATGTAATAACATGCGAGTGAATCTAAGGGTCATAAGACCTTGAACTATGTCCTAGGTTATCAAGGGTTATACTTGAAACCTTTAACAGTCATAAGACTATGGACGCTTCTACTCGTACTTAGGGGGATCAGCCCTTAGTACCATATTGTGCACAATATCTTAACGCTTAACGATAAGTAATCCCCTATACTGAGGTTGTTCATCTCGGTTTGACATTTGAGTCCGCACTAAAGGAAGTTTGGTTTGGATAATTCATCGAGGTTCAAATTTAGAATGCTTTATCAACTATGGACTAGCCGAATCATTAAGGGTTCGCTAGTCTAACAAGGTTTAACAGTAATTGAATATTTAACATGAATAAAATCTCAAAAGGTATACAATAGAATAAGTATTGTATAACAGCATCATGCTTGAAAGATTAATAGGCTTTAATATAATAAAACAGACTTGATCAATAATAATGAGAACTTGCTCAATGTAGAAAGGTGAATTCATCACTTATATAACGATAACAAGTAGGGTTAGAAAACTTGCCTCGTGCATAGATTACACTTTAATTAAACTCGTTCCTTGATTTAAATCCTACATATCATTTACATTCATAATACCAGTCAATTATCACGTACTAGTCATCACAAGTTTATTCTTTTGTCTGACTCGAATTCATGACTATACTTAGTCAATTACTACACTTATTGTCAAAATTAAGACTTCACGAACAATAAGCTAACTATGCATTCAATCGTTCAATTCACACGTAATTGTGTTATGGACATGTTAAGAATTTATTTTAACACCTCATTATATGTCTAACAAGTTTTTATGTTTGTTAGATTAAGTTAATAACACATTGCTAGACTTAAACATTTAAAAAAACTCATTACTGGCCATTATGCTAAGTGGCGCACAGTACTATGTCTTAATCATCATGGCACAAGTATATTCTTGCCATGGATATTTATGTCATGCAAGATGAGAGACTTCAATTACGAGTTGGCACCATGGCGCGAAACTCCAGATTTTGATTCTCAGTTCGTGAAGAACACAGAGTTCAACGAAATAAACACTACATGGTCATTAATTTCACCAATTTAACATACTCACATGCTAGAATTCATACATAATCATACCCAACATTTATAGAACGATTTTAACCCATTAAAACACATAATTACATAACTAAAATATGTAAATTTCACTGTTCTTGATGTTCTTGAAGGTTTTGAAAACAAAACATGAAAATTACCACTCTGATTCAAGATTATAACAATCGAATCCGTTCATTTAAAGTTTGGTCTCTTCGTATCAACATGCATAATAACATACAAGTGAAAATTTTACAAAATAATTTATGTTTGACATATTAAATTTACGTATAAGGGCCATATGGCCATATTCTATACTCTGTAATAATATACGTTATAAATTTATGAAATTGATGATATGGCTTATATAATATATATATATATATATATATATATATATAATCAAATACAATATGATACATCATAACACATACACAACCCATAATCATTACTCATTTCCCAATTACAGAGGTTTAAACAAAAACTTTGAAAGCCAGTTTTATGAAATCTTAATGACGTAAAAAGAGAAATTGGGTTTGGAGAATTTACCCAGAGTATAAAGTGTAGAGTATAAATTGTAGATTTGTAGGCTTAGATGCTTTCTTCAATCACTAACTCTTAATCTCCTTTTCAATATCACAATATCTCTCTGACAAATTATCTCAGTACTTCTTTGCTAGACTTAGAAAATGAAGAAATAAAGAAGACATCGTATATATCAAATAAACTGACGCGTTGTGGAGGTCAGTTACCCATCATGGGTTAACTGCCCTCAACTTCCACTAATGCCATGTTTGGCTAGCCTTAAAAAGGCTTATACTCACTTAATTTAATTAAACTTTTATAATATACTTTAAATCATGTCATACCCAATTCAAATAACTTATTTAATTTAATGTAAATAAAATATAATAATTTCTCATTAATCCACAGTAGTCACATAATTAATTTCTCATTCATTAATAATGTCAAATTATTAAATCACTAATTAATTATTAAATTAATTAAAATAACATTAGGTTTATTAAATATTTCTTTTAATTCAATAAGCTCACATAAATACATACTTGAATAATAAATATTCTCCATATTAATTTAATAAATATAACACATATAATTAAATTAATCTACCACAACTTCATCAATTAATTATTTAATCTAATAATTAAATCATCGAAAATATTTATTTAATTCAATAAATATTAAAATTAAATTACAAAAATCTCGTTCGTCACAGTCACCATGCGTTGAGAGTAAAAATTCATTTTTAAAAGGCACATCGTGCGAATTTAGCTTGATGTCAAAAATTTTGAAGTCTAGCATAGCTAGGAGATTTGGAATACATGTGCTTCCACCATCAACTCCACTTTCTATACTGATCCATTGCTTAATAGGTCTATCTATTCCTATCATCCTCAATACTCCATTCACACTTAATTATACCCCAGTTCATCAAACTTACCGCACATTGGAAGTTCAGGACTTACCACAATAATATGAGTTTAAGAACTTATCCTAGTCAGACCATAGGCGTCCATTCGCCGAGGGGTTCAAAACATACCATATTATTATGAGTCACGAACTTACCATATGCATTATTTTTAAGAACCGAACCTAATCCTAATAATATTTGACTAATCTTAATAGTTTCTAACTACCAAATATACACATGAGAAAAAAATCACCTTTTCACCACATATACATTGATAGCGCGACAACGACATTCCAATGATTATCAATGTGATAAACCAAGTGCAAGCACAAAACCCTCGCCCATACAAAGATTTATATAACTCAGCCATCACATGAGTCCTCAATTAAAATCCCACCTAACTCTATCTTACTCTTAACTTGCTCTTTGCTCGATACGAATTCCTCGTATCACCTTATCTATAACTCCTCGTGAGTTATCTCGTACTATTTCCTAGTACATTATCTTCACAGCATCAAGTTATAATTATTCAAACATCACAGACCATCTTTCTTTTATAACTTAAACAGATCACGTTGTGATCTTATTCTATAATCATCTCCCTTAAAATTCTTTTCTTAACTCGTGATCGTTTTGTTTTACGATCCCCTTTCTTTCCTTTTTCATCATTTATGACATTATTCGTTATCTTGGTTATTGGAGTTAGGGAACTACCATTTCTTATCTTTATATCTTTTCAAAACTCTTCTTTGAATTTGCTTGTTTATATAATAATTCTTCATTTAAGAATTTCTAACTTCATTTATATCGTTCAACATTTCATTCAAGTTCTATATTTTCATCATACGTATCCATTTTCTAGACTTGGTACACATCGAGTCTCTACCAGTTTCAATATGGTACGTTGAGTGGTTTCAACCAACAAACTAAGTTCCGAGTTGCTAGTTCGTATATACCTCCGCTCTATGAAGGAATCGTTTAGCCCAGATACCATACATCAACTACTAAAGAGTACAATTGTACCATACTTAACTATAACTTTCTATTCTTAAATTCTTTACCATCTTCTCCTTTATTCTCTAAGGTTATAGCCTAGAGTACTCTTACCTAAGGTTTATAACCTACAGCTCTGATACCAATTGTAATGACCCCAAAATTCATACAATTTAAATCTCAACTTTGGTCAAAAATAACACATCTACCGTCTGATTTTACACCATTATTCGATGTTAAACTTTATAAAATGCGAAATAATTTAAACTTTTATGTCTTCTTACTTTAATTTCCTGAATCAAAACCTTTATAAACTACATGTCTTTGAATCAATCTTATTTTATGATTCACTTTATCATTTTTATCTTATAAAATTTTACATTTCAATCCGATAACCTTTACATATCAGATAACTCTAACTCTAGCTTTATAACTCAATATGAAACTATACATCATAAAACATTTAATACATCTCATGAGTCTTAATCATGGTTTAAAGAAATAGCAACTTTAGCTAAAAATATAAGTCTTCGTATAATATTTCTGAACCACTTCATTCAAGTAGCACATAGTGACATCTTCAATCTTTAACCTGCAAACAAGGTTATTTGCAAGGTTGAGCTCGACAGCCCAGCAAAATCTAACAGTTTTCATGCATCACGTAGCATATAATAACATGAATCAACATATATCTCATAAACATTGTACTAACATCACATATATGTTACAGTTCATACGACAAATATAAAGATTGAGTTCCTTACTCAATCAGCATGCTTTATTCAATCAACGTAGTCATAGATTGACTTTAATGTTTCATACTTTCAACATATATATAACACATCATGTTATTTTCAATAAAGATTTAAAACAGTTAATCACCAAATTCACATAGCAAATAGGAACTCAAAGACTTGCCTGATTCGTTGCTTACCAACTACAGCTTACTACTTTGCGTTTATCCTACAATAGTTTAGATATACAAGCATCAGTTACATATATACAATGAAATCAATTAGATTGCATTGACTCTTCATCTTATCCTTTTATTTCAAAACATTTCCTTCTAATCGTCACTCATGTTCAATCTAGTGTTTAAGTCTTGTTACGACATCTCTTTGTTCACTCAGTTTAATTACATTAAAATTTCTTTTTCCTTCTCATTACATTCCACTTTAATTGACACTTGACATTCATTTAAGTCTTTAACCTTGTCTTTATATCTCATTAGACATATAATGGTTGTTAACATTATTTTAGTTAACCTTCGTCTCGTATTTCTTTATACTTCTCTTTTATTCGACACTTATCATTTGGTTAAGTCGCCATAGCTTGATATTACATTATATTAATGTATCATCTTCATTAAAGTTAAATAAATCAACTTCCATCTCATGCTTTTAAATTACTTCATTCAAATGGTTACCTAACATTTAGTCAAGTTCTTACAATCTTGCATCTAAATCCTTTTAGATGTATATTAGGTTAGTTAAATTAATTAACTTAACATTCCTATCATTATTTAAATTTTATTTTATACTTTCAAATTATTTCTTTTAATTGGTACTTAACACGTGGTTAAGTTCTTCACTTATGTCTCTACATCATTATCTTACATGCTAAACTAGATTAGACCCTTACTTGACAATCCTCAAATAGACAGACTTCTCTCGCTTAAAGCTCGGAACGCACTACAGCAATTGCTACTTATTTCCCAAGCCTTAACTTACCAGAATGCTACCGGTGCAGCACTCACAGAAGACCAATGGCGCATTTTGTCAAGCTTCGGTTGTGGTATCATGCAATTGCAATTGCTACTAACACGCATGTAAACCTAAGCAATTTCCTCGCTATTGCACCGGCCACACCAACTCAAACCAATTCCATTGAATTTCACAAAACTTAACAATCAAAATTTTGTGATAACCTCCCTGAACATGTCACTCTTCATTCTCACTACATAAACATTATATATATTCAATTTTAAAGAATCAAAACCCCAATTTTACCAATTTCATCAATTTTTACACTTTTAGCGAATTCGATCGCTACGAATTCGTTTCTTAATCAATTGACACGATTTAAACTACGCCGCTTTCGTTTCTTAACATACAAACATAATCCAACATCGATTCGCAGATTATAACAACTATTGACCATGAAATTTTATACTTTCTAAGCCATATAACATAAACACTATTATTTATTTAATTTTTTTTCCACAAACCAAATTCACGAATTTGATCACTAAAGATTACTTATGTATGATAATTATCAGATTATATATCCATATAATCAACAATCCAAACCCTAATCCAACAAAATTTCAAATCACAGAGAATAGATACAAAACTAAGAGTTAGAATTAGGAATAGATTATACCTTTAATCCTTGATTTAGCAAAGATGATATTTCCAAAGCTTGTTCCCTTGATTCCCAATTCACAGAGAACTCTCAATTTTCTCTCTGGCTCCCTCAATTTCTTTCTAACACTGTGTTTTCTTCATCTCTAAACTCTCTGTTCTTTAGCCTTTAGGAAAATAATACGCATAATATACATTGACTCCCTTTTCCCCCATGTACGTCAGGTTAAAAACAAAAAGGCTCACATCAGTTAAAATAACCAAAAGACATAAGGCTACGTTTGGTTACACACTAATTCCCATACTAGATTATTTAAATAATATTTATGTTATATAGTTACACTTGTCACACATGTAACCCATTTTAATAGCTAATAATTTATAATTATAATAATTATATTCTTATTATAATTATGCTTATAAAAATAATTAAATAATTATATATCCAATTTAATTAATAAATTAGAAACATCACTTTATTTATTTTATTTATTTCCATTAAATTAAACAATTCATTTAATTTAATTATCTTCTTAAATATAAGCAATTGATTTAATTTAATTATTTTCCTTAAATTAAATCCTTCTTATAATATTATCAACACTCAATTTAATTATCATTAATTAATTTAGTTACTAAATTAATTCACCACAACTTTATCAACCATATATTTATCTCAATAAATAAATTAATTAAAATATTTATTTAATTCAATAAATATTTAAAATTAATTACAAAATTCATTTAATTTTTTCAATAGTTAACTTAACTATTAAACCTCACTTTCCTAATATATAAATATATATTTCTCTTCACACTAGATCATATATTTCAACATATATTGCACATATATATACATACTCAAACTCAAAACATCTCATAATAATAATTTTAATTATTAAATTCTTATTTTAATAATTTAAAAATTCGGGTTGTTACAGTTCTCTTCGATCAAGGCTAAATCAAGCACGAGCATGACAAGACACAACGATCGTAGTGTCTCTCCAGTCAGCATCAGAATCACCAAGCCTCGTCCATTTTCTGAAGAATGAAGTATAACAAATGAAGAATCGCTTATAGACGTTGAGATTTCGGGAATCCCAATGATCCAACATTCATCCTTAGTATGTATCGAAGAAGCATATAGAAGAAGCTAAGGAAACGACTGCATGCCTGTTAAAAAAACCTTTTTAGTTGTTAGGTGAGATAACGATCTGTCAAATGCCGATCGATGGGCGAACGGTTGAACGAAGAGATTTCTAGGAAGTCAACATCAGTGCTCAGAAATGTCTGATGCATTAAATGCTACAACGGATGCCTTCAACAGACACATTTCAAAGGATCCTTTATAAGAAAATCAAGCATAGATGCAAAGCAAGCAAGTACAAAACAAAAGCTCAAGAACACTCAATATTCAAACTCTACGATCAAGAAAGAAAAGCTTGCTCTGCTACTCAGTTCTTTTGAATGTATGTTTAACTGCAACTGAGTAGCACAACTCAAGAACTCAACTCTTATCAAGTGTATTCCAAGCCTGCTGGACTTGAAGAGTTCTAAATGAACTAAAGAAGTTCCAAGACTTTTGGTCTTGAAGGAATCTAAGTGATTCAAAGATTGTAAAGATATCCTTTGTGACGCCCCCAAAATTAGGTATACATCACCCATCTTGGGTCGCCACTTACATGGTACAGAATTTAAATACAACTTACTAACATAAGCGTATAGTATAAATACGACATAAATCGTGAGTTTAAATACAAATATCGCTACTAGATATTATACAAACTCAAAAGGAGTCCTCATTACAATTATTATCACACTATTTCACGTAATAGTGAGGACTACTAATGCTATCTTCGGACCATCACTGTTTCCCACTTTCGTCCCAAATTTATATTCTCATTTCACAGAGAACAATGAAAGAAAGGGTGAGCTCAACTAGCCCAATGAAATATTATGACTAAGATAATGCGAGAATAAATTATCAATAGTCTTCAACAATGTTAAACCGATAAAATACAATAGACAACCAGTTTAATCGCAATGAATATCTGCAATCCATTAAAAGAGTCAAGTAGAAAATAAAGTCTACTATCTTTTAGGTTTTAAAAGGTTTTTCATCATTTGTTATAGTTTGAGACTCGACTTTTAATAAATATTCCACATCATCGAATCACCCCCGCACTACTCTGCCAAGGATATTCTTTAGTATCACGACCACAATTATTCATGCACTACGGGCCAAGAATATTTGTGTATTCATTAATGGTCATGATCATGCCAACAACTCGTCCATCAATGCACTACTACCAATCGAGGATTTTTACCACATCATTTGTAACATTACTACGTGATTACACCGAATAGTCTCTAGTCATAATCATACCAAGTCCATCTATGCACTACATGCCACGGATGACTTTAAAAAATATAAACATGAGGATGATGACAATGATATAAGAATTCAATAAAACAAGTTCAAGAATTATTTTATCCAGGAAATATTAACATCCAAATTATCAACATGATCTTGTTTTGTAGAGTAAAATTCAAGAATGATCGGAAGAATAATTTCATGAAAAGATCTTTGGATGAAACGCAAATATCAAGGATATTCCACTTATTTCATGGAGTATAGAAGTCAAAGTTTTAACTTAACCGGGTATAATAAAGAATGGAATAACAAAAGAAATCACCATGCATGTGATAGGCCGCATGAGACATGTTATTCAAATGTAGAATAATAAATAACGGAACCGTGTCGGTGAAATTCACACCGCAAGTGATGTTCCAATGTAATAATAAAGATGGAACCAGATCCGGTAAAAAACACGAGATGGGATATTCCAACGAATAATAAAGATTTTAACCAGTCCCTGTAAAACACACGTACATGATGTTCCAACATAATAAAGATGTTCCACCAGTCCTGTAAAAACATGAACGTGATGTTCCAACAAAATAATAAAAAGATTTTAACCAGTCCGGTGTAAAACACACAGCATGTGATGTTCCAATGTAATAATAGAAGAATGTCACCAAGTATAGGGTAAACCAGCGATACAAAGTTATTCCAATGAGAATAATAAGCAATGGAATAACAACAGTTTCTCTTCATGAATAAGAAAGAATAACACCCTTACATTTGGTAGGAGATTGAATCTTTACTGACAAAGTGTAGTAACAAAATACTCTTCTTCTTTCTCTTATTCTCTCTATACTTTCTCTCTCTAAGCTTGAATGAATTAAGTGAAAAATAATGAAGCCCTAGGCCTCTATTTATAGAAGATTTCTAGCTTAGCACTGCCGTGAAAAAAGGCAAGTGGCTTGATTGAATGGTTCCAGTAATGTGAAACGACAAGTGGTTCGGCGCTTTGTAATGTGAAATGACAAGTGGTTCGACGTCCGTAAAGGTAATTACTATTAACGAAGGTAAATACTATTGACGAAGGTAAATACTATTCACAAGGGTAATTACTATTGACGAAGGTAATTACTATTGACGAAGGTAAATACTATTCACAAGGGTAATTACTATTGTGAAGGTAATTACTATTGACGAAAAGTAAATACTATTCACAAGGGTAATTACTATTGACGAAGGTAATTACTATTGATGAAGAGACTCTTAGATGATGACATATGAGCCCCCATAAAATAATCAAACTTACCACAAATTATTTTATTTTTTTCATCAACACATATTTAATCTTTCAACAATTATTAATCATTTATAACTTGTCGTCTCAATTATTGATTTAATACTATAACATATTATCTGAGGATGATCTTTGTGACAATAATTGAATCAATAATATAAGAGATATGATCAAAGAATTCTTGTAGCAATAATTGAGCATAACCGAGTGACTTCTCACGTAAGCATCAATAATCAATCTGGTATGTTACTATGCAACTCACAGCGTATTCATGTACTTTTACCACCGGTAGTTCAGCAGGTTTTAACGGTAACACCTTCCGTAGTTATTTTTATAAAATATTTTTGTCGTTTTCTCAATCCGAAAATGATAATTACATTGTGAGGTCCACCAATGATTGAGCCGTTGTATGCGAATATTCCTAACAAAAAGAATATTCCCCGACCAAACGAATATTTTATAACAACTTGCATACTTTGCAAAATTTATAAATATTACCCATTATAACATTATATCAAATTTATTCCATAATATTCAAAATAATATTTATAGAAAATTTCATCTTTATTTATAAAAAGTTGGGGTCTTACAACCTCCCTTCTTATGAAATTTAAGCCCTCGAAATTAGAAGTGCGATACACAGTAAGTTGAAGAGGTAAGGATACCTTGATTTCATTTGATTCTAACTCCCAAGTCATTTCCTCGACATCGTGGTTCCTCCACAAAACTTTGACTTGAGGTATAACCTTGGGCGTAGAATATGTTCCTTCTTATCAAAATTTGAGCAGGAACCTCTTCATACGTCAAATCTTCCGCTATTTCATCCTGGTTCTAACTTCGATAATATGGTTCGGTCTTTCACATATTTACGTAACATAGATATGTGAATAACGTTATGAACACGAGCATATTTGGCGGTAAAAGCGAGTCTATAGGCCACAGATTCCTACTCGATCGAGGATTAAAAATGGACCAGATGAATCGAGGGTTAAGTTTTCCTCTCTTTCCAAATCTTGTAACTCCTTTCCATGGAGCAACTCTTAACAACACATGATCTCCTATATCGAATTCTCGTCCTTTCGATGAAGATCGGCATAACTCTTTTATCGATTTTGTGAGGTTTTTATCGTTGTCGGATCGTTTGAATCTTTTTCGTAGTCATACGTACCAACTCCGGTCCCAACAACGTTGCTTCACCCACCTCATCCCGACATCTTTGGAGAACGACACTTTCTTCCATCTGGCGCTTGAATGGAGCCATGCCAATACTTGCTTGATAAGCTGTTGTTGTAGGAAAACTCCACCATGGTAAGAACTTGTCCCAACTCCCCTTGAAATCAAGGACACACGAGTCTTAATAGATCTTGAAGAGTTTGAATAGTCCTCTCCATTGTCCGTCTCGTCGAGAGGATGATATCTTGAGCTAAATCGTAAATCTGTGCCCATAGCTTTTTGCAAACTAACCCAAAATCGTGAAGTGAATCTTGGGTCTCGATCGAAAACTATGGATACTGCAGCATACCATGCGATCTTACAATCTCGTTTATGTACATACGAGCAAGGCGTTCAAGTGTATAAGTTTCTCGTATCGGTAAGAAATGAGCGGACTTGGTCGATCTATCAACAATGACCCAAATCGCATCAATGCCTTGAGAAACCTTAGGAAGGCCGTGCTAAGAGAAATCCATGGTAATGTGCTCCCACTTCCATTCTCGGAATTTCAAGTGGTTGCAATGGACCTTTTGGTACTTGATGCTCGCTTTTAACTTCGTTGACAAGTTAGACACCTTGAGATAAACAGTATCTCTCTCTTGTATTGCTCCACCAAATGTGTATGGCGAATATCATGATACATTTGGTACTCCCATGATGGATTACAAATGGTGTGTTGTGCGCCTCCATCATGATTTTATACTTTAAATCGGTTCGTTAGGAACACAAAATCCGGAGTTGACTTCGAAGTATTCCTTCTTCATCGATTCTTGCTTCCTTAGCTAAGCACCTTCTTGCACTTTTTTCCTCATACGCATCGACTCGGTGTCATAAGCTTGAGCGGCTTTAACTTTATCGATTAAAGTCGGTTCTACTTTCGTATACTACGCTATCATCACATGCGTCCTGAGTCTTTAACTCTATCTCCATCCTTTGCAAGTCACAAAATGGGCCTTTGCGTTGACAATATCGCTTTTCGTGCTTGCATATGATTTTCTACTCGATCGTCGGCTACCACCATTCGCTTTTCGAGATGGTATTGGATGGTATGATCATAATCTTTCAGCAGTTCAAGCCAACGTCGTTGTCGCATGTTGAGTTCCTTTTGAGTGAAGAAATATTTGAGGCTTTTATGATCAAGTAAAGATCTCCACTTTCTCCCCATACAAGTAATGCCTCCAAATTTTAAGTGCAAAGACAACATACCGCCCGACTCTAGATCATGAGTAGGATAATTCCTCTCATATTCTTTGAGTTGTCGCGAGGCATAAACTATAACTTTTCCATGTTGCATAAGAACACATCCCAACCCTTTGCTAGAAGCATCACATGTAGATGACAAATCCCTCAAGGCCGGATGGTATTGTCGAGCAGTCTTTGAAATAAGTCTCTCTTGAGTTCTTGAAAACTCTTCTCACATTCTTCGCTCCAACCAAACTTTGTATCTTTAGAAGTAAATTTGAGTCGATGGAATAGCGATTTGAGAAAATCCTTCCACGAATCTCCGATAATAACCATTAAACCAGAAAGCTACGTGCTTGATCCATTGATTTAGGTTGTTCCCGACTTTGAATAGCTTGATCTTTCTTTGGGTCAGCGGATATTCCATGACTTGATACCACGTGCCCAAGGAATGCTACTTCTTCAAGCGAACTCGCATTTCTTGACTTGGCATAAAGCTTATATTCACGAAGCTTTTGGAGTGTCGACCTCAGTGTTGCTCATGATCTTCACGGCTTTTGGAATAAATAAGGATGTCATCAATAAAGGCGACCACAAAGTGATCTAAATATTCCTTGAATACTTTCGTTCATCATATCCATGAAAGCGGCGGAGCATTAGTCAATCCAAGGACATGACTAGGAATTCATAATGCCGTCTGGGGAGTTACGGCCGTCTTTGGAATGTCGTGATTCTAATCTTCAATTGGTGATATCCTAAGCGAAGATCGATCTTTGAAAAGAATTTGGCTCCTTACTGTTGGTCAAACAGGTCATCAATACGTGGCAATGGATACCTATTTTTGATGGTGACATGATTCAACTCCGATAATCAATACAAAATCGCATACTCCCATCTTTCTTCTTCACGAATAGAAACAGGGAGCACCCCGAGGAGAAGTACTAGGGCGAATAAAGCCAATGTCTAACAATTCCTGCGGTTGGGTCTTTAACTCCACGAAGTTCAATAGGAGCCATTCGATATGGGGCTTTGGAAATAGGTTTTGTACTGGGGTTCAAGGTCGATACAAAATTCAATTTCACGCTCTGGGGTAGGCCGGGGAAGTTCTTGAGAATACGTCCTAAATTTATTAACAATAGGAATATCGTTTAAAAGCGGCGTATTTTTATTTAAATCGTGACATGAGCTAAGAAAGCTTGACATCCGTTTTTCAATAAACGAATAGCTTTATGGCTTGAGATGATAGTGATTGATTTTAATGGTTTGGTCGTTTGAATTAAGCATAATAGGTTGATTAGGAATATGAAAGCTAACAACGCTTACGAAAATAATCAATTTTTGCATGATAAGTAGTTAACCAATCAATCCCTAGAATCACGTCAAATGCAAGTATTTTTAATGAAATAAGATCGACGGGTAATGTGAGGGTACCGATTTGAACCAAACAAGACTTATAAGCAGTGGATGTAATGAAGGTTTCTCCCAGCGGAGTTTCCACGAGATAAGTCAAAATCCTAATTTCTCGGTCAAATTTAATCGATGGCGCAAGTAGGAGAAATAAAAGAATGGGTAGAACCAGGTATCAAATAAAGTATAGACTTCATTAGAGTTTATGATAAGCTTACGTGATGACCTCATTCGGTTCCTTGCTCTTTGGGAGGAGGTCACAACAAACGCTCTCCCCTTGCTTCTGGGTTTTGAATTTTACGGGATGGCCTTTGGTGCCTCCATCCTAGCTGAATTTGTCTTGATGGCAACGAAATGAAATCGAGCTAAGTGACCTTCTCTTCCACAATTATAACATGCTTTGGATGGCATGACGCAGATTTGGGTGATGTGTCCCTCTCCTCGCATTTAAAGCATATGATAGGTGGTCTTTTCTCCTTCCTTAACAATGGGTCTTTGGTCTTGACGTCTTTCCACCATTGTTGAATCTCCGTTTTCTTGAAATGTCCATTCTTATTGTTTTGGCCGATTACCACCGAAGTGGTTACCATATCGGCTGTTGATTCCCTCCACGCTTGTTGTCACCGCTTGATGACTACTCTCATTGGTATTATAATTTTTGCATTTTTCTCTCTTTTAGTTGTGTTGACTCATTATCGCGCTCCACTAAGCGAGCCTATTTACAACATCTCGAATACAAACACGGTTTATGAGAATAAGATGTTGGCGTATCTCCGACTTCAACCTCTTAAAACATTAAGCGCCATTCTCTCTTCATTATCCACCAAGTGGGGCCTTGAAACCGTGATAACTCATGAAATTTTGCCTCGTATTGCGACACGGTCGTATTGTTTTGTTCCAACTTGATAAATTCCACCTCCTTCATGTGGGCGAATACTTTCGGGAAAGTATTTGTCGTTGAAACGACTCTGGAACTTCTCCCAAGATATCTTGATCTGATGAGGTTGAGTCGTTTCTGGAATTCCCACGATGTCACACTCTCCATATGACATAAAAGCGGCGAAAGGGAACCTTTGCTCCTCGGAGCATCCCAAGACATCAAATATCTTGGTAATACTGCTTTATCCATGCTTCCGCCATAAGTGGTTTTGGCTCTCCCTTAAACTCGGTGGTCCCAACTCCTTGAATTGTTTAGCGGTGGCACCGAGAGTTTCCGTGTTTCCACCTACGTTTTGGGCCGAGGAGTCGCTCTACTTTCTTTGTTGCATAAATTGCATAAAGCCTCTGAACATTTGATCGTTCATCATTTGGTCGGTGTTGTTGTTTGCATGAGGATTATCGCCTTCTGATGCACATTATCACGATTATTGATATGTGGTGAATCAACGATCGCTGCGCTCCATTCTTATTCTCAACATTCTCGGATGTCATTTTCGAATCTTGCCACAAAACAAAAGGTTAATTGACATGTAACAAATTATCCCTATCTTTTGACCAACCAATAAAATAGCACATAAACTTAGGTAGGTCATACTAGCGAAGGTATTCCCGTCTCTCCCTCCTAGTACTATTCTCACATCTTAGCGGGGATCATATCCTAAGCTACGATACCAAGCTATGGCGCCCCCAAAATTAGGTATACATCACCCATCTTGGGTCGCCACTTACGTGGTGCAAATTTAAATACAACTTACTAACATAAGCGTAGTGTATGCAATCGACATAAAGCGTGAGTTTAAATACAAATATAAATCTCTACTAGATATTATCTGAAACTCAAAAAGGAGTCCTCATTACAATTATTATCACACTATTTCACGAATAGTGAGGACTACTAATCTTATCTTCGGGACCATCACTCGTTTCCCAGGCTAGGTCCCGGCTATATTCTCATTTCACGAAGAAACGGTGAAAGAAAGGGTGAGCTCAACTAGCCCGATGAAATATTATGACTAAGATAATGCGAAATAAATTATCAATAGTCTTGAACAATGTTAAGCGATAAAATACAATAGACAACACGGTTTAAGCTGCGGTGAATATCGCGATCCATTAAAAGAGTCGAGTAGAAAATAAAATCTACTATCTTTTAGGTTTTAAAAGGTTTTCATCAACATTATAATTGAGACTCGACTTTAATAAATATTCCACATCATCGAATCACCCTTTTCTGCCGAGGATATTCTTTAGTATCACGACCACAATTATTCATGCACTATTACGGGCAAGAATATTTGTGTATTCATTAATGGTCATGATCATGCCAACAATCGTCCATCAATGCACTACTGACCACCGAGGATTTTTACCACATCATTTGTAACATTACGGTTATGATTACATAGAATAGTCTCTGGTCATAATCATACCAAGTCCATCTATACTACTTCACATGCCACGAGATGACTTTAAAAAAATATAAACATGAGGATGATGACAATGATATAAGAATTCAATAAAAGCAAGTTCAAAAATTATTTTATCCAGGGAAATATTAACGTCCAAATTATCAACGTGATCTTTGTTTTGTAGAGTAAAATTCAAGAATGATCGGAAGAATAATTTCATGAAAGATCTTTGGATGAAGCATGAAATATCAAGGATATTCCACTTATTTCATGGAGTATAGAAGTCAAAGTTTTAACCAATTTGGGTATAATAAAGAATGGAATAACAAAAGAAATCACCATGCATGTGATAGACCGCATGCACATGTTATTCCAGCAGAATAATAAATAACGGAACCGGTCGGTGAAATTCACCAAACGGGATGTTCCAACAGAATAATAAAGATGGAACCCGGATCCGTGTGTAAAACACACGATAGGATATTCCAACGAGAATAATAAAAGATTTAACTTGGTCGTGGTAAAACACATGAATGATGTTCAACGTAGAATAATAAAAAAAACCGGAACCGGTCAAATTGTAAAACACTTGCAGAGCGAGGATGTTCCAACAAAATAATAAAAATTTTAACCGGTCCTTAGTAAAACACATGACGTGATGTTCCAATAGAATAATAGAAGAATGTCACCAAGTATAGGAGTAAGCACAGCGTATCTGAGTTATTCAGCGAGAATAATAAGCAATGGAATAACAAGTTCTCTTCATGAATAAGAAAGAATAACACCCCTTACATTTGGTAGGAGATTGAATCTTTAATGTATTAGTAGTAACAAAATACTCTTCTTCTTTCTCTCTTATTCTCTCTATACTTTCTCTCTCTATAGCTTGAATGGATTAAGTGAAAATAATGAAGCCCTAGGCCTCTATTTATAGAAGATTTCTAGCTGTGCTTTTCTTAGTGTGTGAAAAGCATATGGTTGAAGTGGCTTGATGACACCCCCAAAATTAGGTATACGTCACCCGTCTTGGGTGCCCACTTACATGAGTCTACATAAATTCAAATCTGACTTACTAATATAAGCATAAGTGTATGCAATACGACATAAAGCGTGAGTTTGAATACTGAATATTGTCTACTAGATATTATACAAACTCGAAAAGGAGTCCTCATTACAACTATTATCACCTTATTTCACGTAATAGTGAGGGACTACTAATGCTATCCTCCGGACCATTACTTCATTCCACAGACTTCGTCCCGGCTATGTTCTCATTTCACGAGAGAAAACGAGTGAAAGAAAGGGTTGAGCTCAACTAGCCCTTGATGAAATATTATGACTAAGATAATGCGAAATAAATTATCATTAGCCTTCAATGTGTTAAAGCGATAAAATACAATAGACAACCCGGTTTAAGCTGCGGCGGAATATCACGATCCATTAAAAGAGTCAGTAGAAAATAAAGTCTACTATCTTTTAGGTTTTAAAAAGGTTTTCATCAATTTTTATCGTGAGACTCGACAATAAATAAACCACCACATCTAATCATTCACGTACCACGGTCGAGGATTTTCATCAAATTATCAATGGTCATGACTATCTACCGAATCACCCCAGTCATAATCATACCAAAAACTATCCATCATTTGCATTCACGTGCCACTGAGGACTTTTATCACATCATTTATAACAAGCCGTGATTATTACTTAAATGATCCTCAGTCATAATCATACTAAGTTCATCTATGCACGTAAGCCAAAGATAACATGATATATCATGAGGATGATGACAATGACATAGTAATTCAATAAAACAAGTTCAAAATTATTAAATCCATGAATTATTAACGTCCAAATTATCAACATGATCTTTTTAGTGAGTAAAATTCAAGAATGATCGGAAGAATATTTCCATGAAAAGATCTTTGGATGAAACGCAAATATCAAGGATATTATACTAATTTCATGGAGTATGGAAGTCAAAGTTTTAACCAACTGGTATAATAAAGAATGGAATAACAAAAGAAATCACCATGCATGCGATGCTTGCGCCAGACGAGTTATTCAGCAGAATAATAATAACGGAACCGGTCGGGTGAAATTCACACTTACAAGCGATGTTCCATGAGAATAATAAAGATGGAACCAGATCCAGGTGTAAAACACGAGATAGGATATTCAATGGAATGATAAAGATTTTAACCAGGTCGGTGTAAAACACATGAGACGAGGATGTTCCAATGGAATAATAAAAAGCGGAACCGAGTCCGGTGTAAAACACCGCGACGAGGATGTTCCAATGAATAATAGAAGAATGTCACCAAGTATAGGAGTAAGCCGGCGTATCTGAGTTATTCAACGAATAATAATAAGCGATGGAATAACATAAGGATTTCACCAAGTATAGGGTATGCTGGCGTATCACGAGGTTATGTATAGGTATGCCACTTTTACGAGTTATTCAATGAATAATAGTGAATGGAATAACGGAGAGTTCTCTTCAAGAAGAAAGAATAACACCCTGCAAGTAAAAAGAACCTATATAGAAGTAGTGAAGTAGCGAATACTCTTCTTCTTTCATAATTTTTCTCTCTATAGCTTCTCTCTATAATTTCTCTCTCTAGAGTTTGATGAATTAAGTAAGAAAATAATGAAGGAATGAGCTTATTTATAGGAAAATGGAATGCATAGTAACTAATCCATGAGCGGTCAGTTGATTTACTTTAATCGACGGTCCATATTTAAAGAAAAATCTTTTAAATAAAATATAATATATTCTATTTATATAAAAACATTTTACTATGCAAACACTATGCAATACTTATATGCAAAACACTATACTGACACTATCGTAATAAAATATAATATATTCTATTTATAGAATAACTTTAATAAAGTATTCTATTTTATATAAAAGATGTTTACGCTTTTATTACGTTAATAATCTGAATAAAACAAAAGCGTCATTATCGCTATAATAATTCATATTATTAATTGACAATAATGGAAT